>JAJQOW010000247.1:0-147162 GCA_037975125.1 Latrodectus hesperus
TCCAACGCCAAAGAGATAGTTATTTTCTTTTTTTAAAAAAAGAAATTTGTAGGCATGTGCATAAGTCTGAAAAACGACGTCGATTTAAACTAAGGGCTCGGTGTATTAAGAATGTACTATTAGGGCCTCTATACCTGTAAATGTGAAAATCAGGTTTGTTTTAGATAGGTACTGTAATATACGAAGGAGTTAGTTATCGTTTCAACGTAGAGGAAGTCGCTGTTAGTCATCAATGTCTTAAAGATGACGGAACCATTAACATCTCAGCTCACGGATTTCAAACGAGTTCACGTAGCAGCAAATGAGAAGTTCCTGTAGAGATATTGCAGAAACACTGAGCAGGAATGTATTCAGATTGCATGACTATGGTCAGCAGCAGTCAGAAGAAGGTATTGCTACAATACAATGTTCCGAGCGGCCTCGTGTCGCTAGAAACAAAAATCCGATGTGTACTCCGTATGGATGTGGAATAGTAGCAGACATTCAAGCTGCAGTGGAGACCATAGGAGCACAAAGAACTGTAATATCAGTTACTTTAATGAACAGCTCTCAGGCAGATGCCCTGCAGCATATGTGTTACTGACTCCTAACTACTGCTTTTTGTGATGTGAGTGGATTAGACTGGTTGTCACTCAATGCTTAATGATAATGTTTTGTACACAAAGGCTAATTAGACTAGGTCCTGTAGCTTGAAGTGGATTCTGAACCATTAAAAAACATCAAAGCTTGAGGTAGAATTTGAATCGCCAAATTGCAGAAATGAAGTTTGTTTGTCGCTCAACGGTCATTTTTTGCGTACGAGGGCTAATTAGACCGGGACTTACGGTTTAAAGTGGATTCCGAACCACTTCAAACATTCATACCCAAGGTGGGATTCGAACTCACGAACTGTTGAAAAAAGCAACAAGGCTAACCATTCGGTTGCCATCTCGGCTGCAGTTGAACCGAAGATTAGAAGGTTAGTTATACTGTTGCAATCTGAGCTGTGACGTGAATGGTATTAAGCTGCAGCTCACTGGAGGATCAAATGAAAACCTGTTGTTTTAAAACGAAATCCGTTCTGCATTGATATAAATGGTGATCATCTGTTGGTTAGAAAGAATTCTGTTGAGTGGTACAAACGAGCTTTTCTGAGGCTTAAATACACTGAATATAGTTTTAGGGTGCAATTTCCTATGAGAGCAGGACATGCACACACATTTCAATTTATCCACATTAAGACTGCAAATTAGTAGATTAATCTGATAATTCAACCTGTTATGCTGGCATTTATGAACAGCACACCGCGAGGTGTTTACCGACAGGACATTCCACTTATACACACACCCAGACCCATTCTATGCGTTTGATACCACTGTTAAAATACAACATGCTTAGAGTTGCATGTTACAGCCAACATACTGCATTTTTTTAATAGATCACCAATCAATAATATATGGGACGCTACTGGACGACAGCTGTACCATCATTCATAATAATCATAAGCTGTCCTTGTATTGACCGATAATCTTGTAATATCAGTGGAACTGCATTATATAATCAAGCTTATAACAATCAGCTGTACGTTCTTCTGCTAGTATTTCATATTCTGGCGAATACACCACTGATTGATATACCAGTATTTCATACAAGTCCACTAAAGCTTCTCGCACCTATGTGAGATCTTGAGACTGTAAGCAAATACATATATCATCCAGACAAAATGTATTGCCACAATTTCATTTCATGACCTTCATTTGTTATTGGAAGCCAGTGTACTTTTACTTAGACGCAAATTTTTATTAATAAATTAAATCATTATTTTAAAATTCACGTTTTTATAAAAGACGATTTCTTAAGAAGTTCACGTGTTTCATCAGTATTCGTTTAACTAATATTATCATTTTAATGTCGAGGACTCTGCTAATTTAGCTCTTCTCACTTTCACGGAGATTCACTCCAGAGAAAAAATTAACAGGATGACTTGGATTGTCCCTCCGGTACATTACTGGTACCAAAGTTCCCTTCCCGGAGGCTCCCTGACCAACGACTTAAGTCGTCAGGAACAAACTATTCTCGCCCGATTTCGAAGTGGACATCTTAAAACCCTAAAATTTTCTGAGGGTTTCCAAAACTTTGAAACCTGTACCAACTGCTCTACCGAGCAGGCTTCTCCTGAACATATCCTTGAGTGCCTAGGGCTCTCCAGGCAGGACTTGGTTGACGACCCTCTTCTGCTTTTGGATTATTGTAGAGTGTACAACGTTATGGACCTGGTCTAGCGCTGCTGGCCTTTGGGGGCATGCAACAACAACATCATCATTCTCAATTTTCAACATCATCATCAATTTTCAGCTTGAATAAAAATGAACTTGCTGTAATTAAAAAGGAATGTTTAATTTATTGATAACTTAATATTTGTTTTCATTCATGTGGGAAAAAAGACAATCTGTTCTTCATTTCCAAACTAGAATCTGGTAGTGCTTGAAATATAACACCCAAATAAATTTTTCAATTAAAAATAATTAATTGTAATGATTTAATAATTTTTTAAGAATTAATTTACGAATTAAATCTTCTTAGAGTAAATATATATATAGGATCCACAATTGTTAATAGATGTCGCTAGTTTACGGCGAGCATCGCGTATGGCTCCAGACAACAGAGAGTAAGTATTAGGCAGTCCGTAAATTCGTAGACGATCGCATGAGACTTGTCTCGCGAGGCAAGCTGAGCATCTCACGAGAATCGTATCAGACCAAATGACGTCATTGATGTCTTACCTACGTCAGAAAAGGGGTAGAGCGCGAGACAATTCTTAATTTCAAGCAGGTTCGAAATATCTGGCAACATTCCGCGAGACAGCGCTCTCATTGGTTTAAAATTCCATGACGTCAGATACAAAGTTTAAGCTATGTCACACTAAGACATCGACGAGATCGCATTTGTCTACTATAAGACGGCGTCTTAATCGGATTGTCTCCCGAATTTGTGGCCTGCCTTACAGGGAGTAAGAGAGACTTACTTATGTATTGCGGACGCGAGTAGGTGCTCCGCCAATAATTGTTCGATAATTGTTTGATATGATATTGTTACTAGTGCGAGTAAGCACTATAGCAAAATAGCTTTGTCCTTTTTAAATGTTATTATTTGTTATATATTTGTAGATTTAAAGTGTGTCCTTTATTAAAACTGTTTTGTTTGCTAACCATTGACACACTCTACAGTTTTATGGGGGCTCAGCCTCGATTGAAATTAGCTGTGATTGAATTAACGGTACCAGTGGATGGAAATAAGCTGTGAAGATTATACTAATTGAATTAAAATCCGAATACGAAGTCTACAACCTCAGGTCACTAGCTGAGGTAAAGTACTTTTATCTGTTCTTATTGTGATATGTTGTTCTTTTCTTCAAAAAATGGCTAATTTACTTAATAATATAAAGAAACAAGAGCTAAGAGCTATTGCTGAAGAATTGGGTTTGAATGTTCCAGCGGAAGCTAAAGTTAGAGATTAAAACTATTATTGAAAATTCCGATATTTTAAAAATTGATCCCGAATTTGTAAATGTTAAGTTAAATTGATCACAGAAAATCAAAAAAACAAATTATCAGCTGAATAGTCTCAAATCGAGTTAGCAAGAATTAAATTAGCTTAAATCGCAAAAGAAATTGAGCTAAAAAACTTAAAGCAGCGATCAGTTAGTGAAAATGTATATCCACCAGAGAACAATTGAGTCGGCTTCAAAAAGTCTAGAAAATTTGATAAAAAGTGTTAAAACTCTCACCATATCTGTGGCAGAAAGACCAGAAGCTCTGCATTTGTTTTTTCAATCCCTTGAAAAAGCTTATAGAACGAAGAATGTTCCGTCTAAATTAAAATCAGAAATATTGATTTATTTACTAGGTGATAAATGTAACAATGTTTTGGCTTATGCTTACCGAAGCGGAAATTTCTAATTATGATGAATTAAAAGTATAAATTTTAAAACAATTTCAGCCCACAACACGTGAGTGCTTACGTAATTTTAAAAATGCGCAAAAATTTTCAACAGAGTCCCATGTACAGTTCGTTTCACGGCTAAGCGCAACTTTCGATTATTATTGTAGACTAAGAGAGGTAATGATTTTGAAAAATTATGTTTAAAATCTTATGGTTTTCGATAAATTATATGAAACTCTTGTTTTTTTAAAACTAGGGAACGTTTTATCATACGTAAGGTCAAAATTGGTTCACTCCAAATGAATTGGGAAGGGAATGCGATTTATTTTTTAAAAATGAACATTTAAAAGATAGTCAGAAAAACACTGTATCTGGAGTGAAATCTAACTTAGATAACAGCGTAGAAAATCAGTTAGAATTTGTAAAATTATTAATTGATGACAAAAAAAAATTATAAGTTACTTAAAAGATTCAGGAAGTGAGCTTATAATTGTTAAGATTTCTCTTTTTTCCGCTATAATAACTATTGAAGTTCAAATTTGTTTCGGCCATTAAGTTCTCGCCGAAGTCTGTTTTGTTTTTCTATAGGCGAAAATCCCCAAGTAGAGTTAGAAGCGGCAATGTGTGACTCACTAATTGTTGACTGCATCTTCTCCTTTGGTACTTGAAAATACTAGAAAGTCGGTATTAAGCGAAAATTTCAAGGTCAAATGACGTCATATCACTCAGTTCACTGAATAAGGAGGATTCTTGTTTAGTTGAGAATAATTTCTTGTCTTTTATTTCTGTGCGGCGATTAGTGAGAGAGAGGATATAAATTTAGCTCATATTGTTAACAAAAAACTACGCGATAGTGTTTCGAATTTAATTAAAAACTACACACCACTCAAAAAGCCATGTAAAACTGATTTAAAAATGGATTTAATATTAAAAGATAATTTGCCGATTTCACAGCGCTGTAGAAGAATTCCTTTTTCGGAACAAAAAGTAGTCGATAAACAAATTGACGAATGGTTACGGGATGAGATAATAAAACCCTCTTGTTCACAGAATATACTTCACCAGTTGTTTTATGTAAGAAACGGGATGTAACTTGGCGTTTATGTGTGGATTTTAGAGAATTAAATAAGAAGGTGATTAAAGACTTGTTTTCTAGGGCTCAAATAGAGAGGAAGTTTCAGATCATTTAGAAGAGGCGAAGGTTTTCTCAAAGTTTGATTTAAAGAACGGATTTTTTTATGTTGCTGTGGAGAATAAGTGTACTAAATATTTGGCATTTATCAGTCATGCAGGTCTATATGAATTTTTAAAAACTCCATTTGGTATGTGTACATCGCCTTGTGTATTTCAAAGATTTATTTACAATGTGTTTAGAGACTTAATGAGAGATAGTACTGTTGTAATTTATATAGATGATTTTATTGTATCGTCGCGTGATGAAGAGGAAGGTTTAAAAAAATTAAAACGTGTTCTTTGGCGGCAGCTTAAGAATATGGGTTATAGAGATTCATTTTAAAAAATGTCAATTTCTTAAAAGCAAAATAGAATTTCTTGGATATATTATTAAGGATGGTAAAATTCGCCCTTCGCCTGAAAAGACTATTGTAATTCAAAATTTTCCAGAGCCCAAAAATCTTAAGCAGATTCAGAGCTTCTTAGGTCTTACTGGATATTTTAGGTAATTTATTACTAACTATGCTAAAATTGCCAAACCATTAAGTGGTCTTCGAAATGGAGTAGAATTTAAGCTTGGAGTAGCTCAAGAATAGATGAAAAGAACTTTTGACAACAAGTCCTGTTCTGCAAATTTTCAGACAAGGAGCCCCACTAGAATTACATACGGATGCAAGTAGCCTAGGATTTGGTGCTGTTTTGCTATAGAAATCTGACACGATGGACAATTTCATCCTATTCATTACATGAGTAGAAAAACCACCCCACAGCAAGAAAAGCTATGTAGTTACGAGTTTAAAGTTTTAGCTATAGTGAAAGCTCTTAAAACATTTAGAAATTACTTATTGGGATCTAAAATCAAAATTGTAACAGACTGTGATGCTTTTCAAAAGACTATGTTAAAAAACAACTCTCCTAAAATAGCTCGGTGGGCATTACTTTTGGAAGAGTTTGAATACGAACGCGTTCATAGATCTGAGAAAGAAGTGAGACACGTAGATGCCTTAAGTAGAAATGCCGTTTTGATGGTTACTCGTTCTCAGAGAGAACTGACTGCCTGAATTGCAGCTGCACAAAACAGTGATGAACATCTCCAGTTGCTGTAATCCTTAGTCGAGCAAGGGCTGAAGGAAGATTACTTAGTGAAAAATGGGTTATTATACAAGTATGACAGTGGTCGGGAATTACTTGTGGTACCAGAAACATTAGAACTTCATTCGAAAGGCTCATAACAGAGGACATTTAGCTGTGTCCAAGACGGAAGATCTTCTCAAGCAAGATTTTTACATTCCTAACCTTAGAAAAAGAATGGAACAAGTCATCATGAACTGTACTGTGTACATTTTGTGTGAAAGAAAACGCGGAAAAGTTGAAGGATACTCAGCCCTATACCGAAAGAAAACGCTCCCTTTAGTACTCTTCACATCGATTTCATAGCCCCATTTCCGTCAACTAATAAGAATTACAACCATATTCTCACAATTGTGGACGCATTCAAAAAATTAGTCTAGCTTTTCCCTGTAAAATCTACATCATCTGAGGACGTGTTACAAAAACTGTATGTTCTACAATCCATTTCTGGAAATCCATCCAGATTAATAACTGATAAAGGAGCAAGCTTCACCCTTCACATCTTCGAGGAATATTGTGAGAAAGAGAAAATAGAACATGTGTTTTCAACTACCGAAATTCAGAGAGGAAATGGACAAGTGGAAAGGATTCATCGAACTTTGATTCCAGTTTTATCTAAATTGTCCATAGAAGATCCTAGCAAATGGTACAAATATGTTGCTGATGTGCAACGGATACTTAACAGTACTACAAGCAGAAGTACTAAATATTCACCTTTTGAACTTGTTGGAATGATAATGAAAAACCCAGAAGACTTAGAAAATCGTCGAAATTCTTGAAGAAACTAACTTTTTTTATGATGAACAAAGATATACGAGAAGAGGAAAAGAAAGAAATTCTAAAAATTCAGGAAGAAAATAGAAGAACTTATAAGTGAAAAAAGGCTCATGTGTACAACATCAATGAATTAGTGGCTATAAAACGCACGCAGTATGGAAGTGATTTAAAGTCAAAACTTAAGTTCTTCCGACCATATCAAATAACTGGGAAAAAGGGTAAAGATCACTATCAGGTGGAGAAAATTGGGTGTCATGAAGGTCCTGGTTACACCTCTACAGCTGCTAATCATATGAAGCCCTGAACTATTCCTGTTTAGAACTGTGTACTTCCTGCACGTAATTTCTAATTGTTTTTTAATTGTGGTTTTTCTTTTCCTTTTTTCTTCGTTTTATTTTCAGATGTTGTCAACTGAATCTGATCTGTGTTTCCGAGGTCGAAAACGTGGGTCAGGATGCCGAGCTGTAGAATACCAGAATTGTTAATAGACGTCGCTAGTTGACGGCGAGCATCGCGTATGCCTCCAGACAACAGAGAGTTAAATATTACAGGGAGTCAGAGAGACTTATGTATTGAGGACGCGAGTAGGTGCTCCGCCAATAATTGTTTCGATAATTGTTTGTCATGATATTGTTACTAGTGCGAGTATGCACTGTAGCAAAATAGCTTTGTCCTTTTTAAATGTTATTGTTTGATATATATTTGTAGAATTAATGAAAGTCCGTTTTTTAAAACTATTTTGTTTGCAAACCATTGACACACATCTATATATGTATATCAGAAATTAAGAAACACTTAAAAAACACCTTCACTAGTCAAATCGGTTGACGCCATTTTTCCTGTTTAATAAAATTGTATCATCAAAGAACTCATTTGGCTTCTAACTGTATATATTCAAAACAAAAATTTTTCTAATAATAAGTATCAACACCACGATGACAAATGTTTTTTAACTATTGAATAATAAATAGTTTCAGAAACCAATTTGGTTACTTCTTTCCTACAGTGAATTTAATATAAAAATCTAACTCATACGCATTCCACTTTCTTTTGCTACACCGAAACTGTTCATTTAATACCGTTGTCACTGTTAGATGTGAAGGAACCAAATACGAATATTATAATAATAAATGTGCTGCATTCGATCTCTGCTATATAAATGCTTTAAAAAAAGAACTAAAATCAAAATTTAAAAGAAATAAATTTAACAGTCATATAATATTAAAATGTTATTTATTGATAGGAAAAATGCAAAAAAGAAAAATAACGAATCGAATGCTCTTATCAATATAACAGTAACAAGATTCCAACAAGTAATTTGATCGAACGAAGCTGAAGCTGTAATCAAGCTGAATTGGACAGAAATGACCAAATGCATAAAAGAATAAAATACACTGCCCGACATGTGAAATGCAAGGAGTGGTCAGAAAATTATGCAAATTGCAGGGTAGACGAACCGAGTTCTGCAAATGATGTGAAATGCACAACTTGTCAGCGCACGTAGGATAACATATAAGGTGAGGAACCCGCAGAAGTGGCAACATTTACGTTATTATTGCTAGGAAAATTATTGTTAAAAGTTTGTTCTTTTCGCGAAGGACAACTGTAATTGTAGAGAATACCAGACAGAGTCAGTTCAATCGGGCAGACGAGTTTATGAGGAGCATGGTGATCGAACTGAGAAGGGCAGGTTGGTTTTCAAGGCAAATAGCAGCTGACCGACACCTGGACGCGTCCACAGAGCACCGGCTATTGCGAACATGGTTAGAATAAGGAATTGAGAAACATTTGCGGATTGTAGATGCATCCAGAGGAATATGGACACCAGAGGAGAGCAGATGCGGACGGCGGAGTAGCACGCGTGGATCCACGTGTCTGACGAGAGGTATACAACAGCCAACTCCCCTGTACCTAACCCAAGAAGGGTTCCTCCAGTTTAAATGGGATCTGACGAGAGGTGGTGGCGGCTCCTCAAAACTCGTCAATCGAAATCCTGCATATTCAAGACAAACTGGATGCTTTAATATCGAGCAGAACCATTTACCGCCGATTAGTTGCCTTTGTTCTGATTAGTTAGTTGCCGGTTAGTTCGCTTGCGTTCTTGTCGTCTGTTTAGAAGACAGCCATTGACACCACAGCATAGACGCCAACGTCTGGAATAGCGCCGGATTAGATCGATGTGGACGACGCAGTAGCACAGAATCGTCTTATACTTCTGTTTTTTCAATGATAGGCACCGCGTACGAGTGTAGTGTCGACGTGGAGACAGATCCAATCCTGTAACAACTGTGGAATGCCCCACAGTGTGACAACGTGGCAACATGGTTTAGAGTGCCATTGCATACGATTTCAGGTCACCTCCAGTTCGTAAACACTGGCACTATGTCAGCCCAGTATTACAAGTATGATGTACTGCAACCGGCGACACTCCCCTACCTTCAGAAGATGGCCAATGCCATTTATCAGAAGGATAACAACCGACCGCACATATCTCACATCAGCCAACATGCCCAGCAAGGTGTACAGCTACTATCCTTGTTACTGTTCTCGCCGGATCTCTGACCAATCAAACACGTTTGGAATATTATAATATTATATAAAGCAAATATTAATAATTGTGTAAAATATTTATTATAAATACATTATTATTGAAGTAAAAATTTAAGAATGCTTCCTTTTAGTTATAGAAAAATTAAGATTGATGATATGCCTATATGTAACATTAAATCCAAGAAAAATATCAGATTTCAAAAAATATAAAAAAGGTTATAAACTTACTTCTGATTTTATTGCATGCATTTTTATCCCAGGTTTAGAAAGGTATTATGGTAGCCAGAAATCTCATCCAATGAGACATGAATAGGAAAAATAAAATGAATATTAGCATTTTCAAATTCTAAATATGTTACTATATCATCAACAAAAACACTTGAAAAAGAAAGTTATAAATTAGTTTTATAAATATATATCAATTTTAATAAGTTCAATTTTTAATTTTATATTATGTCCACACATAAATAACCCTGAAAATCAATTTGTATTAATCAAAAAACTATTTCAATAGGTGTAACCCAAATAAATTATTTAGTAATTAATTTTCAAAAAATATCGGTTAAATAAACAATCAATTGAATTAAAAAGCTGAAACCGATAACATATTCTTACTTTCCACTTAAAAGCATTTTGTGTTTAGACAAAGATATCAACATTACCTTGGATATGCACACATTAAAAAATAGAATTTAAAAACAAATAAAAAAATATAGAAGATAAACTTTTTCACAACTATCTCAACTATAGGTATAAGATCTGCTCTATTCACAAAAGGACAAAAGCTAGCTTAACAGAAAATCAATTGAGCATAAAATGTATACAAGTGTGAAATACTTCTTCATAATTCATGAAGGCTATGAAATACTTAGAATAAACTCAAAATTAATTTGTAACATTCCAGGTGATTTAGAGATACATAAATATCTGTAAAAATTGGTTCAAATGATTGGTTAAATTGTCGAAGATGATTAAAGAATAATTTTAAAATCCAGTTAACAACGTCAGATTTGATAAAATTTCCAAATGGGTCAAAGCATTGTCTTTTATACATGGTGGATAGTCAAAAAAAATTTTCTATAGACCTGTACCTCACAAGGAGGATCTATAAGTGTAGCGCCCCCTGTCTACAGCAACACCCATGACGTCATCAACAAGGAAGCTAGTCCCTCTCCAGCAACCGTAGGAATGAGACACATATCGATATGACTCTCATGTTTACCCTATTCTATTTAACTTTATATGTTTAGATGTAATTTTGTTTTATTTGTAGTATCTGTGTTGTGCTCAAATTGTACCTTAAATTGTAATAAATTATTTTGAGAGCTATTTCAGGATCTTATTTCTTTGTTCCTATTAAACCGGATAAGTGCTACAAAAGTTAATTTTGCATTCATCTTACAAAATGAGGAATACATGTTGGACAAGCTTTGAAGAGGCGATTATTTTTGATATTTAATAATTTCTCACGTAATAGATATTTACTATGGAATAAAATCAGATAGTAATAAGACAGTCTATTTTTTTCTACCTTTTGATGGTTCAAAAACGTCCGCACCTAGAATAGTAATGTATCCTGTAAAGCTAAACACAACCTGTAAAGCTTGATAAAAAATATAATTAAGGCGTTTTAAATAAGAGGGTCGTATAGAGACACATACCTCACTTTCATAAAATGTGTCATACATCGGAAGATGCTTCAGTAGACACAAATCAAAAATGAACGATCTGCTACAAAAAATATGTTAGCCGAACTGGTAACCGAATGGTTAGCTCCTTTGCCTTAAGATAAACAGCTCGTGAGTTCGAATACCAATTTGGGCCTAGTTGTTTGTAGTGGTTTAAAAGCCACTTTAATTCCTAAATCACGGTCTAATTAGCCCTCGTGTGCAAAAAATGACAGTTGAAGTATTATACAGATATATATATATATATATATATATATATATATATATATATATATATATATATATATATATATATATATATATATATATATATATATATACACATAAAATTCTTATACTTCATCGTCAGAATATTCTTACATATTATACTGAAAAACTTTTCCTAAAGAGCTCCCAAGCGAATCTTTTAGTCATCGCAGGGCCGACTCTGAATATAGGAAATATAGATATATTTCCTTAACATTTAAACTTACGTAAGAATATTCTTTAATATTAAAAAGCACATTTACATCTTGAAACAAGACTGATAGACAAGAAAGCATAATAAATTCCCATGGGTTGTACAAGTCATCTCCAAGGAGGCAGAGAGGTATTATACAGATATATATAGACATAAAATTTTTATTCTTCATCGTCAGAATATTCTTACATATTATATTGAAAAACGTTTCCTAAAGAGCTCCCAAGCGAATCTTTTAGTCATCGCAGGGACGACTCTGAATATAGGAAATATAGATATATTTCCTTAACATTTAAACTTACGTAAGAATATTCTTTAATATTAAAAAGCACATTTACATCTTGAAACAAGACTGATAGACAAGAAAGCAGAATAAATTCCCATGGGTTGCACAAGTCATCTCCAAGGAGCCAGAGAGGTATTATACAGATATCTATAGACATAAAATTTTTATTCTTCATCGTCAGAATATTCTTACATATTTTATTGAAAAAAGTTTCCTAAAGAGCTCCCAAGCGAATCTTTTAGTCATCGCAGGGACGACTCTGAATATAGGAAATATAGATATATTTCCTTAACATTTAAACTTACGTAAGAATATTCTTTAATATTAAAAAGTACATTTACGTCTTGAAACAAGTGGGATAGATACAGAAACATAATAAATTCCCATGGGTTATAATGTCATTTCCAAGGTTGGTTGGTTTGTCCTCAACAATCATTTTTTGCACACGAGGGCTAATTAGACCGGGACCTAAGGTTTAAAGTGGATTCCGAACCACTACAAACATCCATGCCCAAGTTGGGATTCGAACCCACGAACTGTTGAACCGAAGGCAAGAGGAATAGAAAGAGGCAGTGAGCGCATCGATGAATTAACGTCTTCTCACTAGTATGACAGTTGATTTCTGATTGGTTTTATAATGAAGATCAGATAACTCGTTTGCTGCAATTCATAAAAATACCCTTTTTTTTAAATTAGAGAAAACTAGATCCCGAGTTTTGGAGAAATATTTAGATTTTTGCGATAGAGAATAAAGTGGATGTGAAGACCGTAAATATTTTTTTCTCAACTTCAGTGGTTGCCATTAATAGACAGTTTTAAAAGTGCTGAAAAGAACCCTACTTCTTCGTGCTTGAAGCAAGAAGAATTTCTTAAGTTTATTAGAACCAAATCACGGTGTAAGCAAATTTACAAGGAATTCAGAGCTTCCGTGGATCAGTAGCTTCACGCCGCTTCCCGTAAGCTCAGCAAAGTGAAGCATCATTTGCCGCGGGCAGAGGTTGGGAGGGTGACCACGGTGTTCTCTTCTTCACTGGGTTGCTGGAATTCCGTGGGTTGGGGACGTGTCCATGTTCAAAGTTCTTCTGCTGGTGTGGCGTGGATGTGGAGAGGAGGGTGCCAGCTCCGGTGTAGCCTCGTCATCTGACCATGGTTCATAATTACGAGGCATCTTAAAAAGAGCAAAGTTGTACTTTCACCTTCATGGTGCTCTGATCCAAAACGAAAGACGCTCCCTATTGACTTAATTCACACTGCCAAAGGCAAAAGCGAGCTTGGCTCGTCCAAGTGTCATAGGAAAACAACAACAAGGAATTCAAATCATCATTAACTTTGTTTAAAAATTAATTATAAGCGCTCCTATCAAAATTTTGAAATGAAAGAGCTTTTATTTCGAGTAAGTGAGTGATTAATATAATTTTCTATCCACTCCGTCCAGCCCTTTTTAATTCAAATTTGAGCAAAAGTTTGGCAGGAAAGAGAGAATAGGAATTTTATTAATATAGATAGTTGTTGATTCTATATTACCGTTACATGTTTAATAAATTTAAGATTAAATTTAGTAAGGTTTAATGTGAACTAGAGGCAGAACACTGCTTTCTGGAACGAAGGTTATGAGTTCGATTTCAGCGATTGAACAAAGATAAATTTCAAGTTGAAGCCTTTTCAATGAACGTCTGTTGGGGTGAATACACAGGAAATTTTGGGGTTTCCTCTTTATCTATACGGGAATACGATCCATTATCTTGAGAAGTTCCCTAGGAGGAAAAATTGCGAAGTGGACCTTATTTCAACAATCTGGATCTTCAGGTAGTCTACAGAACGGTATCAAAAGTTGAATTTGGAAATAATTAGCTATTCATAGTTATTCTAAAATTTTATTAAATAGTGCTTTCGATATGGAAAATTTAAAATTTTATTCGAGTTATAAATAATTTTTCAATAAAGATGCATAAGGAAAGTTTATCAGTTTTTTTATTGAAAATCATTCAAAAACAAGTTTTTTTTAATATATATACATATATATAATTTTTTAGAATTAATACAACTTATTTTGCTTAATATTTTATGTTTATTTTTATGTACTTTTTTTCTTTTTAATTTATCACACTCCCAACAGCAAATAGTTAAATAAAAGCAACCAAGAGTAAAAGATATATTAAACTTTGAATTTAATAAATTTAAATAATTATCGTCCATTCCGATTGAAAATAGATATGAATTTAAGAATAAAAATTTTCATGATTTTATAATATAATATTTTTAGCTGATGGAAACTTTAAAAAGCACTAATCATTTTGAAGACTCGTAATTAAATAGTTTACAATTCATGTATTTCATTACAGTGAAAATAGCTCACTCTACAAATTTAAATAAACTAAATACCATAATAGTAACGCGCAGATTATTGTAAACTGAATAGAAAAACCTAGTAGATGGAAAGTCAATGCTTTAAAATTACAAGAACAGAGAAAAATTATTTTATGCTTTGTACAATTAAATTAATATATTTTTAAAGCTCAGCTTCCCTGGGTCCTGAGCAGTTACCAGGCGCGTCGGCAGGTGGTGGATCGCCGAATGTCCTGTAAGAATGACAGGATAGCCTTGAATATAGAATCAGAGGCCGCGAACCAGCTCCCGTAAACTCTGGTGTTGTACGACCCGTGCCTAGGGCTATTTGGCACAGCGGTAATGGTGTCTTAACGGAGCCTCTAGTTGCCTGGCAAACTTCTAGAGCTTTTTGCCTTGCCCAGTAACTCAGACAATGCTGGGTGGACTGTTGTATTACCTGAGCTTATTAATTGTTATCTTGTGGCTGAAAAGACACAAGAAATAACAAACCTTTCTGCATTTGCAGGTGAAGCCTCTGAAGTAGACCTTGATGAAAAAGACAAGGGAACTCAGAGGCAATCTAGTGAAGGGGCAGCAATGAATCCTTCACAGGAGATAGAAGTGACCTCCAAACCATATTCTTCTGGTGAAAGTCAGGAAGCTATCGCTAGCATGACTGACTCTCTGACCAGAATCATCTGTGGATCATCAGCGAGAATTGCCTCTGAAATTCTAAGATGCTCTAGGCAGAAGATACGTTTAATCGTAGGCTTCATAACTGGGCACTGCTATTTCAGAAAACACCTCCATAAAATGGGACTGTTTCAGCAAGACCCTATCTACAGGAAATGTCATACGCAAGAGGAAACGGCCAAGCATATCATTTACGAATGCGAGGCCCTTGCCCTCCCTAGATTAACTTCTTTAGGCATTATCCATACTAGAAAGTTACACCTAGACTCCATTAAAGGGTTACTCGGACTTTATTAATAAAGTGGGTGACACGGAGCAATTAGAACTAGGAAACATTGGGTTTTGGAGTTAACAGTACAAAATGCTGATAAAAGCAGAGGTGCCCAATGACATACAAACCCAACTCTAAGAAGAAAAATCAGATTTTAAGATCAAAATCTGTTGTTTTTTATACTTTTTAAGAAATAAATTACCAGTACACGTTTCTTTATGCACCAACTGACCGAGACTTATGAAACGTAGTCAGTAGGGGAAATAATTTTCCCGTGGGCTCATAGAATGGTAAGAATTTTCTTGAAAATTGTGTAGATACAGTATGAGTTTGCAATCTAAATTTTCCCTAACGATGTTATCTCATGCAGTACGTCAGTCCCTTTTTGTAAGATGGGTAAACTACTTCTTTGGCGTAAATATTGTAGAAATTGTAATAACAAGACCTTGAAAGAAAAATAAAACAAGAAATTTGAAGAAAGACAGAAGTCTTATACATTAATACAAAATAGGCTGAAAGATGAGTATAAAATAATATCTAGAGGCCAGATAATTAATCTCCTGAAAATAATATTTAGCAAATTTCTAAAGTTTTAAAGAAACTTCATATGAAACATATTAAGATATCTATAATGTACCAAAATAATTATACAAAATACATTTCAATATCTCAATGGTTCTACTAATTTATGAAAGAATAAATTTAATTCCTAAAATATGTACAAAGCAAACAATTAGTACAAAACAAGAATCAAGTGACTTACCTAATTCCTTCAGAAAAATGGCAACCACACTGGAGTATTAATAAGATTCATGAATCTGTAATAAAATGCAAGCAAAAAAATTCATTAAATCCACCGTTTATTTTAATATTACTTATAGATGCTTTTGACTTTTATTTAAATTACATGCACAATAATTTTTTTATCTAATGAATATAAATATTTTTACAATTTCGATTGATAGATAAAATTTTGAATTTTGGTAATTAAAGGTATTCATTAATTTTTAGAATAACATATTTTTTTTAATTATTCGCATTTTTATTTAAATTATGTAGATTTTTTGACGGTTATCTTGGAAAAATAGCCTATTAATATTGGAAAATGAATTTTAGATAAATGAACATACTCAGTTACAAAAATATAGCACTTGTAATCTTAATATTCAGTTGTTGTTGTTTTCCTATGACACTAGGACAAGCCAAGCTCACTTTTGCCTTTGGCAGTGCGAATTAAGTCAATAGGGAGCGTCTTTCGTTTGGATCAGAGCACCACGAAGGTGAAAGTACGACTTTGCTCTTTTTAAGGTGCCTCGTGCAATTTTGAACCACGGTCAGGTGACGAGGCCACACCTGAGCTGGCACCCTCCTCTCCACATCCACGCCACAGCAGCGGAAGGGCTTTGAACATGGACACGTCCCCAACCCACGGACTTCCAGCAACCCAGTGAAGGAGAGTACACCATGGTCACCCTCCCAACCACTGCCCGCGGCAAATGATGCTTCACTTTGCTGAGCTTACGGGAAGCGGCGTGAAGCTACTGAGCCACTGGATCTCTTAATATTCAGTATAGATGCGAAACGGTATGTGGCGTGTGTGAGCTTGGCAGGGATTTTGCAGGAAGAAAAATACACAGATACACAAAAACAAATGCTATCACACACACATACACACATTTTATTACAAATAAAACTTTGCTCGTATTCACTATCACTTTATGATAACCAATAAAAACTTCTCATCCAGCTCTCCATTCAGCATATTCTTTCCAATAGAGACAAGACAACAAAAATAAAAACATTGAATAATTTATATTTTAAAATAGGAAACTAACTTAATAATGAAATTTTAAAGATACAACTACTTCATTTTATTTCAAAACTGGTACTTTTACTGCTGAAAATTCGGAATTTGAAAAGCCAGTCTACCATTTAAGTATTTAAAAAAATGTTTTATAGCAAAAATTAAATTTCAATAATAATTCTTTCACTCCAACTAGTAAAATGCATCTTGCAATCAACCAAGACAATAAAATAAAAAAATAAATAAAAATATAAAAAAAAATACATGACCACCGAAAAACATAGCATTTCCTATTTAGAGGTAGGACGCTACAAGTTTGAAACTGTTCGTAACTTTAAATATTTGGGATCTGAATTGAATGCAACCAACGACGTCGCACCTGAGATCCGCAGCAGGGTTACAGCTGCTAACCGATGCTTTTTCGGCTTAAAAAAGTACCTAGAATCTACTTTCGTCAGTCGAAAAACAAAAATTTTGATATACAAATGCTTGATTCGTCCTATTCTCACTTTCTCATCTGAAAGGTGGGCATTGACTGAGAAGGACAAAGAAACCATCTCCATTTTCGAAAGAAAAACTTTAAGAAGCATCTTTGGTGGAATAAAATGTGAGAATACATAGTGAAGAAGAACTAATTTTGAGAGAGAGAGAGTGCTCTATAAACTATATAAAGAACGAGATATTGTTAAATTGATCTCAATACAGAGATTAAAATGGGCAGGACATTTGAGCCGGTTGAACGACAATCGGGTGACTGAAAAACATTTTCTTGGCTCGCCCCATTGGCACAAGAAGAGGACGACCGAAACTCCGATGGCGTGACTGCCTTGAAAACGACCTAAAAACACTAAAAATGACAAACTGGATGAACTTATCCAAAAATAGGGGGTCCTGGTATGCACTTCTGAGGAAGGCAAAGGCCCATCCTGGGCTGTTAGTCTAATGAAGAAGAAGAATTCTTTCATATAATAATTTATTCAGATGATTTATTCAACTGAAATCACTTCATAGTTACCATATTAACTAAAAATAAAAGTAGGAATGGAAAATTTGTGAGTCATTAAAAATAATATATTTTACTAAAATTGAAAATAACATGAATAAATATCGAAATATATTTTATAAGAGGTGACCTCTAAAGCTTTAATTGTTATTTTTATATTTCCAATTATAAACAATTCATGTCATTAAAATTACTAATACATTTTGAGTGGAAATGATATGTAACCAATAGACCAAACCAACAGCACAGCGCGCAAACCTTCGAGGGTGGTAGTTTCCAGTAGAAAGTATTTACTCAGATCTCGAGAACTGAGTGATTTAGTAAAATAACCGTTTTTATATTATTTTAACGATATATACAGTTTACTTTGCTTTGTTTCAAATTATTCTGCACCATGAAATCTGGTTTTACGAATAGATCAGTAAAAACAAATCGAATGAGTTACGGAACTTTTGTAACTTCCAAACAAAAACGCTGCTAGTAAATGTAAGTTGAAACTCATTTTATCCGTTTCAAATGCATTTTGATATTAAGCGCATTGATAAAAGAGTAAATACCTTCGCAACAAAGTGCATAACAATATTTTTTCAAAAACCGAAAAACAGTTATTATAGTTAATTTTTTTGAAAACATTTACAGTATGGGATTGTAGATATTACGGAAATATCAAGGGATTTCACGTCGTACACAAGTTTTTTTCAATTACAAGTCAACATGTATGCATGGAATTTTAAAAATGGCTTCCATTCTTAAATACGAAAGCTTGAAGTTAGCTGAAGGTTGGATTGATTTTTTATTTGTGGCTCAACCATCAATTTTTGCACACAGGGCTTATAAGACTAGAATGCACGGTTTGAAGTGATCATAAATGATCATATTTACTAACAAAGTAAGTTTAAAAATTTTATTTTAACATAGCGATTACAGGAGAAAAGACAAACAAATATAACGAAATTTTCATTTAAATAATTTTTTAGTCGAAGTTACGAGAAAATCCAAAATTTACATGATAAAAAGTATTGGAAAAATTACGCAATTGACAAAATTATGAGCGCAAACAAAATCAGTAAATGTTTAGTACTTTGTATGCATACCTTCTGCATCTATAACAACCTGTAATCTATTCCTCATAGTGTATCTATAACAAGAGTGGCACAAAATTCCCAACATTCCCAACTAATGTCTTTGTTGGGAATGTTGGGAATTTTGTGCCACTCTTGTAAGAGTAAACGTTTGAGGTCGTCTTTACTTGAAATTTTATGTCTCCTGATTTCTAGATCCAGCAGGTGCCATAAATTTACAATTGGATTGATGTCAGGCGATTGAGGTGGGGTTTCTAACTGGCGAAAAGCATAGTAGAGTAGCCATTCCCGGCTGAAATTCGCTGTATGCTTGGGGTCATTGTCTTGTTGACAAACGAATGATGTTCCAAGCCAAGTTTTTGGGCACTGATTTTTAAATTATGGCGCAAAAATGTCAATGTATGTACGAGCTGTCTTAATACCATCAATAAAATACAGGTTGCCAACTTTTTGGCAATTATTGGTATAATTGCCAATAAGTTGGCAATTATACCAACTTATAATTGGCTGCCATACAGCCCCAAACTAAGACGCTGCCTCCATCATGTTTTTAGAGTAGCAGTTAAATGTTGCTCTTTCAATTCAGTATTTGGCCTCCTCGACACATATCGTCGTCCATCACTGCCTAAAATGTTCAACTTTGATTCGTCGGAAAAAAATAACTGTGTTCCAAAGCTCTTCAGATAAATCAACGTGGTATTTTGCGAAATCTAACCTCTTTCTCCTATTTATTTCCGAGATGAATGGTTTCTTTCAAGCTGTCCTTCCATAATAACTTTTCTCTTGTAAAGCATTCCGTACAGTCTGTACGCTGAAAGTCTTTTGCGAAGTGAAAGCGACATCTCTAGCAATCTGGGGTGCACTCATTTTAGGGTTTTTCTTTACCTTGTTAATAATGATACGTTCCTCTCTTGTGGAAAACATTCGAGGTCGTCCACTTCTGGTCTTAATTTTCGTTGATCCTGTTTCCTTGAACTTTTTTACAACAATTCTGACAGTAAATAAACTTATATTGAACTGCACTCCTATAGCACGATAGGTTAAACCTTCATTTCTGAGGCTAATAATCGTACTTTTAACACTAACGTCCAACTCCTTCGATTTCGACGTCATTTTACAGCAGTAATCACAAAATAATGCTTAGACCCTTTTGGAGTAATTTTGCAGACTTTATACCGGTAGAGTTTCTTATCCGTCGAAACACGACTTCGATGTAACAAATTTTGCATAGCAGTTAAAATGTTGCCAATACTGTTTTGACATGCAAATTAAAGTAAAATTTTTACTATTTTTATATATCTAAGATGCCTTATATTTAATTACGACAGCTAAAATTGCATAATATTTTATTTATTTGTCAATATGAATAAATTAAGGCAATTGACAATACTTTTTTACCCACTGTAGTACAAACATCCAAGCGCCAAGGAAACCCACGAACTTTTGAACGAATTGTTTAGTTTTTTTCACATTATGTTAAATTAATGTTTTTCAAAACCCGATACAAGTTTTCTAACACCGTTTGTAATTTAAATAATCTAGTTGAATAACTACTATATATCACATTATGCATTAACATTAGTAATTGCTTCACCGTTCATATTTTAAAAAGAGTTACATTTAAATTATTAAGCTAATCAAATTTCCAATTTTTTATTCAAGAGATTTCTAAATGAATTTTAAAGTGCATAAAGCAGATTGTTAACTTTCTAAAATTGTTGCTTGAGTTTTTCACTATACAAATCAGCAACACATGATGTATCTTTATTATTATAGTTACCACTAGTTTATTACTTACCACTAGTTTACCAAAAAAATTAATGTGAATTTTTGCCAGGAAATCCTTTTTAGCAAATATAATTAGCAACGCAAACAATACATTTTCTATAAAATTATTCATTTACTGGCGAAAATATAATTTCATACAGAATTTACAGTATGGATTACAGAATGAAAAACAAGAGATTTATATTTTAAAATTATCTAATTCCGGTTTTTTCCAATGATTGGAAAAAAAATAAATAAATAAATAAAAATAGAATATTCAAAAAGATAATATACTCACTCAGCAATATATCCAGTTCTTTTTACTGAATATTAAATGGAGAATTAGCTGAGAAAGAACTGAAACTTTTTTCAGAAGAATTTATACTTGATTTCAGTTTAATACACACATTAATAAAAAGACTTAAACGGGACGTAGTGGACAACCCGACGGCCTAAAACTGTTGAAATGTATTGTCATACCTTTCACGTAAGTTGCATTTTGGGAGAACATTTCACAATTAATAGACAATATTTATACTTACGTCGAAACCAGACAAACTCCCAAACACCATTTTAACAGGTACAATTAACAAAGTTTCCAGAGAAAGTAAAAAGAAAAATAATAATACAATTGATGAATGCAGAAAACTAACGAAACATCCATATGCCGTTGCTTAACAATGCCTAAGATAGAACCAAGTAATTTCTGAGCGTTAGCCGCCATAGTCATGACAGTTGACCAGACTTATACATGTATGAGTTTAATGAAGTTTATACAGAATAAAGATACACATACCACGCCTAGGGCTATTTGGCACCGCGGTAATGGTGTCTTAACGGAGCCTCTAGTTGCCTGGCGAACTTCCAGAGCTTTCTTGCCTTGCCCAGTAACTCAGGGAATGCTGAGTGGACTGTTATATTATTACCTGAGCTTATTAATATGTTATCTTGTGGCTGAAAAGACACAAGAAATAACAAGCCTTTCTGCATTTGCAGATGAAGCCTCTGAAATAGACCTTGTTGAAAAAGACAAGGGAACTCAGAGGCAATCTAGTGAAGGGGCAGCAATGAATCCTTCACAGGAGATAGAAGTGACCTCCAAACCATATTCTTCTGGTGAAAGTCAGGAAGCTATCGCTAGCATGACTGACTCTCTGACCAGAATCATCTGTGGATCATCAGCGAGGATTGCGTCTGAAATTCTAAGATGCTCTAGGCAGAAGATACGTTTAATCGTAGGCTTCATAACTGGGCACTGCTATTTCAGAAAACACCTCCATAAAATGGGACTGTTTCAGCAAGACCCTATCTACAGGAAATGTCATACGCAAGAGGAAACGGCCAAGCATATCATTTACGAATGCGAGGCCCTTGCCCTCCCTAGATTAACTTCTTTAAGCATCATCCATACTAGAAAGGTACACCTAGACTCCATTAAAGGGTTATCGGACTTTATTAATAAAGTGGGTGACCCGAGCAACTGGAACTAGGAAACATTGGGTTTAGAGTTAACAGTACAAAATGCTGATAAAAGCAGAGGTGCCCAATGACATACAAACCCAACTCTAAGAAGAAGATACATATTATTATATTTACATAACTGATTGGATGATGGAGGGCTAATAGAGAACCAATTAATTAAAAAACAATATTCTACATTTGAATATTATGTAATGAAAATCCGTTATGTTAAGGTTTGGCAATCCCCTCTTTACTTGGACAGACCTAATGTGAAACATCTGTAGAGATTATTGCAGCAACAAAAAAACACGAGTTAAAATGGAATACAAACATTCCCTACGATAATTGTTATTCATATTTCTGGCTTAATAATTAAAATTAAACAAATATTTGCGGTCGAAATTAGTGCTTCGGCACTTTTGCATACGTTTGAACAAATTTTCGAAATACTTTTTCCATATCGATTGAGGTACTTTTAAAATGTGATTTTTGAATTGCATCACCATTTTTTCAAATGTCGGAAATTATTGACATAAACTAATTTTGTGATATGCTAAAATAAAAATCTGTAAAGGAACATCTCCAACATCAGGTATGCATTGCGATTGAAAATCAAGTTGATCTTGAATCTTGTTTTAGGCTCATATGTATTGATCCCTAATGTAAAAATTAGGCACAATCTTTGAGGCCCATTGAACACATTTCTTCAAAATTTGCTAGTACAATTGACACGAATCTACTTTAGAGCGTTAAACAGATTATGTGGAAACGAATGTGAGCGAAATAATCTTTTGAACAGTTAAATGTTCGTGTAACCTTATTGATGTTTACCATTCTAATACCCATAAATGTGTCTCAGTCTCATATTTCCCACAACAATCTTATTTTATCACATCACGCACAGCATTGATATTTCTTGGTACAAAAATTTTGAATGACAGTCACGGAATTCAGCCAGGAGCGAATGATGACAATTATTTCCAATGATGTGGTATGCAGTTTTAACGTTGTATGAAGAATTAATTCCACCGAAACTATTAATGATAGTTCCCGTCGAAATTTATGAAAAATAATCACACGAAAATGTTCAGAACTCAATTTCATTATTTACTCGAAATGAATATTTCAATTTAGTGTAAGCAAAAAATTACGCAGAAATGGCAAAACTTTCTAACGAAATTATATTTATAAGCATTAAACAATAGTTTAGAAACGTCAGTGATAACATAGCAATACGTACAGTTATCATAGCCAGATATAAAATTAGCGTAACTCTCGTAATCTAAACAATTTTAAACCAATTTTTCAAATCATTGTATTAAAGTAATATATTTTAACAGTTAAAAATGAATCACTAAATAAATATTATAACTTTGTAGCTAAACACAAAGGAAAATGATACAATTAACGTATGCACCATAAAAATATTTACTGATACCAATTAGAGCTCAAAAATGTTCAAGAATTTTCGTTATCCTCATTTCTTTCTTGAAGCCCGGTGGCTTAGTGGCAGTGTTTCACACTCCCATGACACAGGTCCGAGGTTCGATCCTCGGGCTGGGAAAGGTTGACTCAGCCTTTCATCCCTTCAGTGGGTCGATTAACTGAGTACCAAGCATGCTTGGGAACTAAACACTGGGGGTCTAACGTTAGGCTGACCACCTAATTTGGACATATGCTTCACACCCCAGGGCCCTCGGTCATGAAAACAGTTATGGGCACTGTAGGCCTTGGCCTATATGGGCTGTCGTGTCATGGAGTTTAGTTTTTTCATTTCTTTCTAACTCTTATTTACTATTTTTGCTGATGACTGAAATCAAAATTACGACAAGTCTTCATAAACTTATTCTAAAGCATTTTTTAAAATATTTAGAAGGCATTTCCTTCTTTTGATTGCAAAAAATCTTTTAAAAAACTGAAGGAATGCCATTTCATTCTGTTAGTGATAAAAAAACTTAAGCCCAAAGTAATTAATTTCTATAACAAGACATTCATTAAAAATTATTAAACATACGATTGAAACACTGAAGTAAGCGATAAATTCTAATTTACAAGTAAAGTAAGTGTATAGATAATTTTCTAGTTTCAAATGCATTTTCATTCATTTCATCAAAATCATACAATACTAATCTCACCATTCTAAAAATTAATTTATCGACGGTACTTTTACTCAATCTAATCAAAAATTAGTTCCATAAAAACTCTGCTTTAAACATGAATATAACTAAATGAAATTTTGTACATTTTTAATAATGAATGTGTCAAATACTGCAGTCATTAAAGTTAAGAATAAATAAGGTGGTTATTAAAGTAATTGAAATACCTGCAAATGATAATTTTAAATGCGCTTCGTAAGACTTATGTAAGTGGCCAGAAATTTTCATACATAGAGAAATGTATACATATTCTGGTAATGTGGTAAATTCATTGCAGTTCTGTATAAATTTCGGATATTTTTCAAGAGAAAATAAAATTTATTACTTTCCATATATTCAAAGAGGCCAAATTGTAGGAAGTCGTTGAGTTGGAGGCAATGTGACCGAAACATACTAAATTGAGGCGTTTTTAGAGCTATGCTATCTAATATAATGATAACATATGTACAATACAGGAAAAAAAAAACTCTGAAAATCAAAATTAAAGACAGAAAGAAAAACTCAGATAAAGAGACCGTCAGATGCTGAATCAGATTGTTATGTCTAAAAGGCAAACAACCGCAGCAAAAGTGACTGCTGAATACAGTCAGCATATGAATTCTCCTTTGTAAATGATTGTAGTTCTTAGGCACTTTCATAAACAGAAAACGTACGGCAGGGAGCAGCAATTCTTAAGTCACTTATAGATGTCAATGCCAAACGTTGTCTACCGTGGTCACTCACAAAACCTGATAGTATTTCTCCCTACATCAGGATGGCTACTCAATTGCACGATGCTTGCTCAATGAATGTCTCCTTCCAAATGTCAAGTATAGAGACAGATTTGTCATGACATGGGTAGACATTTCACAGTTTGTGGCTGAAACAATCTTCTTCATTGGCCTGACAGCCCAGGGTGGGCCTTTGTCTTCCTCAGAAGTGCATACCAGTTTTCCTATTTTTGGACAGCTGAATGGCTACAGCGTTCTGGCGCGTTTGGTTAAAAAAAACATCGTAGGTTCGTATTACATTTTGAGCAAGGATATTAGTATTGGTTTGAGATTAACTTTAACTATAGATCCCAATCTAATTTAATAAGCGTGTGCAATAAATGACAGTTGAGCGACAAGCAAACCAAAATCTTTCAGAATAATTTTTCATCAGTTGTGAGAATAATTTTTCATATTAATTCAGAAAAATAAGTATCAACAAAAATAAAAGTTTTATAAAAGATCCATTTTCAATAAAAAAATCTCAGTCAACATGCAACGGGTATACAAATGACTTACAACTGTCTTCGACTGTAAAATTGTCGACTTCGCGATGTCGAATATCCATTTCTCTGGCCAACAATTGCCATAATCGTACTCTTAGGAATGAAGATTACAGTTCGATCCCAAAAGCTAAGAAAAATGGATGTTACACTTCAGCTTTCAACACGCACATTTATCGACGTGAATATTTGAGAGTTTTCAAAATTATCTTCCTTATAACACAGAAATTTGACCGACTGTATAAGAAAAATTTTCTTGCCAAAATAATGTGATGCGTATTCAAAAAGTGTACCATCTTTCAGCTATCCGATTGGCTGTTTACTAAATGGCATAAAATTTCCACACTCTTGTCACTTTGCAGGTAAAATGTCCAAAACTTTGATGCCAGGAATTACTAAAATAATCTACAATCAAACACCTCCTTTTAAATGGATTGTCGTAATTGTACAGCAATCTTCAGGGTGAGAAGGCCATGCTGGCAGCCGAATGGTTAGCGATCTTGCCTTCGGTTCAACAGTTCGTGGGTTCGAATCCCACCTTGGGCATGGCTGTTTGTAGTGGTTCGGAATCCACTTAAAAGCGTGAGTCCCGGTCTAATTAGCCCTCGTGTGCAAAAAATGACCGTTGAGCGACAAACAAACAAGCCTCCTTCTTATTCTTTAAAACGATCTATATTCCGAAAATTGCTGCTTTTAGGCTCCCTAAACCTACTTAGATATAGCATTATTATGCTCGTAGAGACGCCAGTCTCCTTTTATCTAAATAAACGATAAGTTAAGTTTCTCAAGTCCTTTTATTAATAAGTGCTATGCTATTAGAGACATCAATCTCGAAATTAATGATTAATTATTTGTTTGGGCTTCTTAAGCCCGCTTTATATGTAATTCTCTTGAATATTCGAGATGCCATTCTCTTATGAATATATATATGGGCTTCACAAGTCATATTTGATTCATAATAAGTTTTTGTTACGTGATGCTTAGAAAATAAATTAAAGTAACTTTGTGTGTTTGATTCTTCATAACTCAGTAACTTTGTGTGTTTGATTCTTTCCTCCAAGACCTATGCAGAATCCTTCACAAATAGATTACAATTTCAATTCAGAAGGAAGGAGAACTTCACTGAGAGGATGAAATACATCGGTTTCTATATGAAGGCCTAAAAATTCAACTTTTCTTTTCGAAAATGGTATTGCTGTAAATTAATATTTAGTCCGTAATTTGAAGCAGTTTCAAGAACACGTTGCAATTTCCTCTTCTTCAGTTTTAGACGGTATGATAAAGTTCTCCATGTGCATGATTAAGGTGCCATCTGCTATCAGTTCTTTAAAAACACAAGATAAATATCTACTAAAAACGGCTGAGGTAATTGTTAAACTAAATGAAGCTTTAAGGAACTTTTATTGTCCGTTATGGGTAGTAAAACTAGTGTATTTTGTACAATTAGGATCAACATCAACATGAAAGAAGCCATTTTTAAGTCAATAAAAATGAATACTATGGCACTTTATGACTGATCTAATATATCATCAGTGAGAAGCAATGGATAATAATTTTAAATAATTTTTTTTACTTAATTTACGAAAATCAATAAATGAACGTGTAGAATTACTTTCTTTTTACCAAAGCAATTAGACTAGCACATTCATTACAAGAAGGTTTAATTATTCCTTTCTTTTAACCAATCATTGATTTGTTTGGATATAAATTTTTTTCTGGTGTGGACATTCGACGTGCTTGTTGGCAAACTGGGATTTTATCTTTTAAAATAATATACATTTTCATCCCAGCTGTTCGCGTCTTATTGTGTTTGTAGTTGTTAATTAATTTGTATATTTCTTATTTACACTTTTTGTGAAGTATGAGATTTAAGTTGATCAAAATGCCAGAGATTTTAAATATTATGCATATGCTGTCGAAAGTGATATAAATGATTAGAGTATAAACTGTTGAATTGTGGTTATCTATTGGTGTGGAACATTTATTATCACTGGCTTTATGGCAAAAGAATTACAACGAAAGCACTTTGAACCCTTAATTTTGTCTCTACAATTAATCAGTTTATGTCAAATTTTTTTCACAATTAAAACAACGAATAGGAATAATCTGAATTTTGGTTGTAGTTTAAATCTTAGTTGTTTGCTCTACTACAGAAATTTTAGTTTTCAACTTTTTGACAACTTTTTTGAATTTCTTTATAAATTTTTTATTTAGTTTTAAATTCTATTAAATTAGTGGCATCTTACAAGATTGCTTTATTCTGGGGAGAATCATTAATGCCATAAATAACATAAGGGATTAGAGCCATATCATCGAGTTGAGCTGGACTGGCAATTTCTCTCATAATTAAAAATTATTCAAATATTGATTCTTTATCTTTAATTCTTTGACGATTTAAAGTGTAATGATATTCTGCTGAATTAGTTCTCCACATTCCGAAATTAAGGCAATTTTCAATTCTGAGTAGCAATGAATAATAGCAATTACTTTTGTCTTTAACAAATAACAACGCAATACCACTTACATACCTGCCAATTTTCAGAAATGTATTTCAGTAAAACTTTTCAGTTTTAATCCGTGTGACTAAAGAAAAAAATTATAACTCTACCATTTTTTCCCCATCTATAGTTTTTCAAGCTGGAGGCCTTCTCCGCTCCTCCCCCCCCGATAGAAAAAGGGTTTGACATGTGCATTTTCGGAGCCTCTGCAACCACACAGTCCTGGAAGTTTTTTCTCTCTTCCCACAGATGGGTTGAATGGGGTGCTAATTTCCGCTTCTCATCATGGCTAACGAGAAAAGATCGCCATTATGTGCTAAGATATAAAAAATTTTTCTTTTTAAACTTTGTTTAGAAGAACCAAAACGCGTAAAATAATTCATGCTATCAGTAAAAGCGTAAACCCTGTGCATCTTGCGTAAAATTTACGCACGATGCGTAAAAGTTGGCAGGTCTGCACTTAATGCGTTTTGCGCAAAAATAAATTTTTGAATATCTGTTAAATTAAATGAAATAGTAAACGCTTCAAATTTCTGAAGCCACAATTTGACATTTTCGTTTTTATACTTAGAAAACAAATAATCAATATCATTATTAAATTAAATGGCAATTTTGTATGAAAAGAATTAGCATCAGTGATACGACTATCATGCACTTTATATCCATTATTATTTTTTTTTAATCCAATGGCGGGCACACAAGGGTTACGAAACCCATGCCACAACAAGGCCAGAAACTGCTACTCATTTATCGTTACCCAGCGAGCACCTGTGAACCAAGTCACGGAGGCGAGTAGCGTTACCCGCGCCATACCAACACAAACCCGTTTATAGGGCGGGCCACATTCATACAACAACACAAAAGAAAGGACAGAGGAGGAAAGAAACATCCATACCCGAACCGGGATTCGAACCCGGGACCCACAGCTCAGGAGTCAGGAACGCTAACCACTCAGCCAATCCGTCGGCATATCAATTATTAAGAGAGACATTATCGCTTTGCACATCGGCTGAGTAGATTTTGGAATCGCTTCGTTTTCATCATCAGTTATTTCACAATTTTTTACATTTCTTGAAGTGACTCCAAATCACAGTGAAAAATAATAATGTTTTTTCTGCCAATTCAAGCAATGTGCCGTTAATATCTATTTAAAAGTATTTGCAATCGAAATTGATTCGATTAAAGAAAAAATTGCTGTAATATCGTCTACTAATTTAGCCTTAAATTAAGATCGCTTTTTTTTTAAATCAAAACCATGGAAGTTTCTTATTTGAGAACGATTTAATCTGTCACCTTCTTCGCCAAATAACAGCTTGTGAAGTAGTTTGGTTTTTTCTCTTTTTTTCAGTCTCCAGTACAAGTGCGATTTCAGTAATATTACTTAAAAACATCTTAAAAATAAGAGTGACTCACCCTACTTCAAAGTAGAAATCCGAAGCAGCGAATCCGGGCGATAAATCACCAGCCCCTCTGCTTGTCTGCGACTCAACGGCGGTAGAAGACTTTCCGCGGGAATGATAAACAAATCTCTTCAGAATAGAATTATTTGAAATAAAAATAAGTCCACAGAGCCCCCATGTGTATCAATTTATTATACTAAAAATGCAATGGATTGGCATTTTAACATAGTATATTGAATATTATTTACAGTTATATTTAAAAGAAAGGATTATGATGACAACAATTAAATTTTAGAACCGAGAAGGTTCACAACACGTCTTAATTAGACCATCATAGATAGAAAGTACATCCATGCCCAAACCGGGATTCGAACCCAGGACCTCCCTATCCGCAGTTAGGCACGCTGACCACTAGACAAGTTGGGCGGCCGAAATAGGTTGCTGAAGCAATATTAGGATAATTTTTCAATAATCTCTGAAGTTAAGAAAGTAGACATTATTTCTGTCTGTTTTATTTAAATATTATTGAATTAATGTATTTCTCTTTTAATAGAGAGCGTCAAATAAATTGAGGTTGAAAGCACGTGATTTTCAACTTAAGGTTGGGAAGAATCTGGTATGAAAATCAAGTTATAATCGGATATACTTAAGCTATAGTTAGAATTTTCATTTTTCTCAAAATGCACGTGGCCAGGATATAACGGCACAGAAACATTCGCAGTATACGAAATTAACAATTAAGGCATGTAATGGATAATTTGGGAGGGATTTAAAGGTACCCGTTGAAAACGTCAATTTCGACCAAAAATGATGATTTTTTTATTTTTTCCTTAAATAAGGAATTTAATTAGCTTTCCAAAACAGGGTTGTTTTTGTCTCTACGTTAATTTGATTCCGAGATATGAAAGATTTCGTAAAGATTAAGAAACCAGAAGTGGACATTTAAAGCACCGGAAGTGGGCGTTTAAAGTGCCAGAATGATGTTAAAAATTAGTTTAAACAGTGTTTAATTTTCAAATATAAATTTAGTAAGCTTTTAAAAGATACATAAAATAATTACTTTTCCGGAAATCAATCAGCAAACCAAATAAAAAATTAATGAGCAAATATGAGAATTTCTTATAAAGACACAATACTTTAATTTTTAAATGCGATTTTCTCAGAACTAGTTGTTGCTTATAATTTACACCCTTCAAAAATGATAATTCAAATTATTTTTATAATATCACTATGAAATTTGAAGAGCTTAATCTGTATATTGTTTTCTAGAGAATGTACTAAAATAATTTTAATCACTTAAATATTTCCCAAATTATGACCTGTTATTCGAATAATGGCATAGAAAATTTGGCTAAAATTTCAGTTTAAATATTCAACTGTCCCTATTCTTTTTATTTCTTAACAAAAACTTAAAATTTTCATATGCTCTAGATAACAACATATAGATTATTTGGTATTAACTTTTTTCAAATATAATTAACAGTTTTAGATGTAGCATTTTTTAATTTTTTTTTAAAAATGCTTAAAATTGTATACATATTTAACATTTCTAAAAAAATATTTGGATATATCAATTATTAGTATAGCTCATTATTAATTTTTTCTAAAACTAAATAAGAAAAAATGGTTAAATATATATATATACATATATATATATATATATATATATATATATATATGCAATGTATTTCAAAAAAATGGCTCCGAACGTGTTGGGGTACCTTAATTTTAAAATAATTTAATCAAAGTTTATTATTTCCAGCGATGTTTCTTCCCATATGACACAAAATTTAAATGGTTAATTTTCCAAACGTTTCGATCAGTGGCGTAGTCAGGAAGGGGGGGGCAAGGGGTCTATCGTGCTCCGGGCGCCGTTTTCAGATAGGCGAAAAACAGTTGTTAGGAAAAATTTTTTCAGAAAAATTTTATTCCTTTTTAATTGAAATATCAATTTTATTCGGAGAAATATATTTTAAATTTAATAATTATTTTCTCCTGTTAAAGAGCTTGCCATAAATGAAAATGTTCCAATATTTATATTTCCATATTAATAAGTTAATATAGTTTAGTTCATATTTAAAAAGTGTGTTCTGTTAATCGCGTTTCCATTAATTTTTCTTGCAGTTTTTCATACTTTGCTCAATATTTGTGGTGCTTTATCATTATTTTGTATAGTAAATCTTGTGATGAAAATATGTTAAACTTTTTCTGATAAAAATCCTGAAATATAAATTATATTGTTCAGTTTCCTTTTTATGCATAGTTTGTTTTTAGTTTTTATAGTTTCTACGTATTTATCAAAATAATGTGTTGATGTTATATCTCTTATTTACGAATCAATAATTAAGGGAGATTCCAAAAGGTAAGCTCATGGTTTAATGTATAACTGATTTGACTTAGTGTGTGTGAATGCAGCAAGATTCACCATGTTCTTTAGAATTCTAATTTCATGCAAGATGTCTAAATTAAGTTGCATACCTATGAAAAATTGTAAAATTGATTAAGCAAATAAATCTTTTCTACTCAAGATAAAAAACAAAACAAGATATCTAATGAATCGACTGACAAACAAATCATTAGAGACTTATCATTTAGGAATTGAAAAAAAAATTTATAGAAATTTTGATGATCTAAAACATTATTTGATTTGGTATTCATTTTTATAGTTATTTTAAAACATTTTATTTAATAAACAATATTTTCTCTCAGAAAAAAAAATGTGAAGTTTTAATCTGATTTTGACTAAAATAAAATAAAAAAAATCACTCTCTAAAGGAAATTTTATAAAACTGAAATATTATGAATAAAAATTTGTCAAACTATAATTAAAACACAAATGTGAAAATTTTACTTTAAAGATTCTTAAAATTTGCATTTTTTAATAATCAAATTTAAAACTTACAAAAAATTCCATTTCAAATAAAATGAATGGATGTGTGTAAAGTATTTCATTTCTCAATTCTTAATAATTTACTTTTATAATTACAATTATTATTACAAATGTATAAATTACGCCATATTCTAATCACTGAAATTTCGAATAGACAACAAGTATATGATAATTGAATTATAGTACCAAGAATTTTGCCAGGTAAATAAACTAAATCTCAGAGTTTTCTTTTGCGGAGCTCCTAAATTATAAGTTCCTTAAACTAGAATGTGGCTGTGTTCAATAAAATCCGAGAATACTATAATAAAGTTATTTAAATATATTATTATATATACATTCGATATAATTTAGGCTTCAGTGAAACTAAATCTGGATGATATAGTGAATCTGTAGGGAACTTCATTTTAAAGAATAATACTCATATTATAAATAATTAATGTTGCCTAAAAAGTTCTAATGATTTTGATTTTAAATTTTTTTACTTGCTGATTAAATTAACTTCACTTGAGCCTCGTTCTTATCAAGCAAAGAAGGAACCCAACAAGGATGAAAAAACTAAAAATGTTAAAAGAATACTCTTAAAAGATAATGATTTTTATATCCATTTCATTTACTAAATATCATTAAATGTATCAGAAAAATAAGGAATATAAAACGTAACTAAATGATGCTATTGAGATATAAAACTTCTAGGAGAAATTCTTGTTCCCATGGAAAAAAGAAAAGCTCTGTTTTTATATACCTCAAGCTTTGTTGTAACCTCTTAGTCTATTGCAATTGAATAAGAATTTTTTAATCAATTAAATAGATATATGTTTAGTCTTTTGTTTCTTGGTGGACTAATTTAAAATAACTTGAATTTCTCATGGAAAAACAAAACAAATCAATACACGTAAAACAATATGTGACCTTGAATTTTATAACAATCAATTCTTTAACAAGTATGTATAATAGTGTTATATATATTGTGCACATCACAAGAATCAGTTGAATCTACAGTATTAATTTCGCACGCGCACGCGGTACATGATATTTATATATATATATTCCAAATGCAGCGCAGTTTCGAGTGCCATAAATTACACAATCATCTATTTAAATACATTAAAAAATATTTGCCACAGTCTAGTTGACAGCCTAGTGGTCGAAGACCGTTGTTAAGCTCATTTATATCCACCACATAAATTGCCTTCAGTGAGGACTTTTCATTCGCAAGGAGGAAACCGAGAGGAAAACTGTCACCCGACAGATGTGCATGCAAAAGGTAGAAGCGAAACATTCATCTCCCATTACTCCACAATGACACTAATTGAACACAAGACATTGCGCCTCAAACAATGCTGTTCCACAAAGAGGTGCATGCTATTTAGTATGCCTTATCAAGGTATACATGGTAGTTTTTGTAGGTGTAAATAGTTAGCTTTACGATAAAGCAGATGAAGTATATATATATAGTCTCACCGTGGTCAAATGGTAGGGCAGTGCCTTTAGAGGGAAAGTTGTTGGTTCCCATCACAGCTACAATGGAACAGCAAGAGATGGTTTTAAGTTCCTACTTTCTGATGCAAGTCTGTCGAGGTGGATACTTGAGTTTTCCTGTTCTCCCCAACCCCCACGTGAATATGGCTAATTACTCACAAAAATTCTTCAAGTAGAAATCAATATAGGCGGCATTAAAATACCTTTGAGTAAGACATAAGAATGTCTTCTACATGGTGACAAAACATCATTCTCCCATTGCTCAACGGTGGATGGGTATCGAATTCGGAAACTTCCTATCTAGACAGCGCTATTTTAACACAAAGCTACATGGCAACACATTTCATTTTTTCTTATTAGGAATAACTATTGTGAAATTATGTGAATTACATATATTTGCTCTTAAATTTCCAATTGCAATATCAAAAAGTCTGCGCTGGTGATGAAAATACATACTTCAGCATCATTAAGTCCTTTAACACTTTAAATGAAGTAGGCTAGGCAAACAAATAAAAACGAGGAAATACTGGATATAGGCGTATTTCGCACAAAAAGTACTATGACAAAGGAGACATGTTTAACTGTTAACATAACTACTAATTCAAATCCGAAATATATTAATTACTCAAACACATAACAATCATAATATATATTATAATTATTTCTATTAAATCAAAAGTATGATAATAGGTTTCATAAACTTATTGAGACAAAATAAAGAACTAACTCTCATAAAATGTTCTGTATTTTACCTAAGGCTGTTTACTGAACATAGTAAAGTTCATAGCTACAATTAAAAGTCAATTTATAAGTAAAAATAAAATTGCAAAAAGATAATAGTAAAAATATTGATTTGCAAAAACGCATGAAGTTAATTCTATTTTATCAATTAACATTTATTGCGCATAAATTAATCACAATAGTATTATTTAATCTCGCGGATAATACTTATATTTTAAACACTTGATAAATCAAAATAAAATAGGAGTAAATAATTATTCAGCTCTTTTTTTCCGAATTCCTTGTTTGAAACTTTTGTTGCAGTGATAATTGAATTGTCAATCTCTCTCAACTTTAATTTGAAAGATCAATGGTCGAGATTAAAGTAAAACAAATGCACTCGAACTAAAACGTTTTACTGCATAAAAACCAATAAAGCCATTTTTACGAGTTTTTGCATAGTTATCATACGTATATCTATTTATTCAGATTATTTTAAATTCACAGTGAAATCATTTTTCAAGAAAATTTTTATTGTAAAATTTTTTCGTGATTGAATACACAACTGTACAATATTAAGTAATATAGTGAAGAAACAATTGTATTAGACAGAAAGACAAATAGTTATAAATTATATATCACCTCTTTTTTAATTATTCAAGATATTGAAAAAACTAAACTTTTTTGAAAAATATTTTTATGAATAATCTTCAGCATTTTTAAACAAAAATTTACGAATATTCTCACACATGATGCACATATTTTTTATGCTGTAATAAAATTAAAAAATAATTTCATTTTTTAAGTCATTTTGGTATCATTTAGAACTGAGCGAAATACATTTGCAAAGTCCAAATACAATAAATGTTTAAACATTACTTGATTGATTTTAAAATAAAAATAATTAATTTTTGGATACAAAATCAGTGTTTCCCTCTCAACCACGCATTCAAACTCTCACAAGAGTAGAACATCAGGAATTAGAGAATCGGTGATTATTGTTGAATATAATCAGTTTAGTGGAGAAGTTAAAGATTTTCAGATTTACTTTTTAAAAGTCTTAAAAGCAAGGGTGTGGAGGGATTTCCCTCTCTATAATAAATAATCTGATTTTACACAAATTTGTAATATGTAGTTTTATTATATTTTATTCTTTAAATATACAGAAATTCAACCAAGAGAAAATTAATACTCTAGAAATTTTATTTAATAGATCCTTAGAGGTTATTCAGTAATGTTTTAAGTTAGAATGAAAAATTCTCAAAACAGTACACAAATACAATAAAGTACCAAATACACTAAATATAAATCAAAATACAAAGAAAAGCGATAACATCAAGTAAAGATGATCCATTCTGGAACTTTATTGAAAGATGTTCAAGTACATCGTTAGCATGACCTCACGGGTTTGATTTCACATCAGGGACCTCGTGGAGTGAGTCTCAAGTGTCGTTGCATGAGCTCACGGGTTTGATTTCACATCAGGGACCTCGTGGAGTGATGCTCAAGTGTCGTTGCATGAGCTCACGGGTTTGATTTCACATCAGGGACCTCGTGGAGTGAGTGCTCAAGTGTCGTTGCATGAGCTCACGGGTTTGATTTCACATCAGGGACCTCGTGGAGTGAGTCTCAAGTGTCGTTGCATGAGCTCACGGGTTTGATTTCACATCAGGGACCTCGTGAAGTGAGTCTCAAGTGCCGATGCATGAGCTCACAGGTTTGATTTCACCTCAGGGACCTCGTGGAGTGAAGCTCAAGTGTCGTTGCATGAACTCACGGGTTTGATTTCACATCAGGGACCTCGTGGAGTGAGTCTCAAGTGTCGGTTGCATGAGCTCACGGGTTTGATTTCACATCAGTGACCTCGTGCAGTAAGTCTCAAGTGTCGTTGCATGAGCTCACGGGTTTGATTTCACATCAGTGACCTCGTGGAGTGAGGCTCAAGTGTCGTTGCATGAGCTCACGGGTTTGATTTCACATCAGGGACCTCGTGGAGTGAGTCTCAAGTGTCGTTGCATGAGCTCACGGGTTTGATTTCACATCAGGGACCCCATGGAGTGAGGCTCAAGTGGCATTTCATGAGCTCACGGGTTTGATTTGACATCAGGGACCCCGTGGAGTGAGGCTAAAATTCTGCTACATGAGTGCATGTGTCTGAATACATCAGGGTCCTATGGAGTGACGCTCAAGGTGCTGTAACATAACTTTTATATTTTATTAAATAACACATGTAATAATGATTAGCTATACTTTCATGTGAAAATTGGTATGAATTTAATAGCCCGGGTCCTATGCAATAGCACTAGTCAAAAATTTTAACTATTAAAGTTTCGCATAACTCATATTACCATTCCCTGCATAATTAGAAATTCAGAATATATTTTTTAAGGATCTTTTGCAAAATTCTCATTTGGAAAATAAAATATTAATATTTTTGGCAGCAGCATTTGATGAAACTAAAAATATTTTTCTGGTTTATGATAATGTAAGTGCACGATAATCGATGAAAATATCTACAAAAGACAAATATACACAATAAATCTTGTAGGAGAGTGCAACTGTGTAGTTACAAATCAATTTTAAGATGTAACAATTGACAATTCTTTATTTTTCTATACATTTACTTATCTACTTCAGTTATAGTTTTTCATTTAAAAAGGTAATTTATTTTTAGAAACTCTTTTTCATAAAATATTTCACCAAATTATGTAATAAATAAATATGACATGCTATGGTTATTCGACTCTGACATTGTCAAAACTCATTTTGTTTGTAAAGTGCTTATTTTAGTCAATGTGATATGAAAAATTTCATATTACATAGTTTTATGAATTTCGCATGAAAAGATACTTTTTGCACAGACATTTGTTTTATAACCAATTAAATATTAATGATTTATAATTTTTATGAGGTTAGTTCACATTAAGCTAAGGTGTATAACCAATGCAATAACTAAGTCTAATAATTTTTCAAACATAATTGTTTTTGAACATCACCATGATTTGATAAATGTTGCTCATATGTGTGAAACATAGAAATCTTAATGATAAAACTATAAGTCTAAATGTTATTTATTTAAATTATTTTTGAAACAATTAAAGTAATTGAAATACAGTAAATTTATTTAGTGTTTACATGCTCCACACTTCTAAGCATAATAAATAACTCAGTATTTGATTATAAAATTTGTTTCTTTCAGTTTCCATAAAACATATTGAAAGTACAAATTACAGTTCAAAATATCAAGAAATTATTAATGAAATGATCTGGAAAAAATTTTTGCTTATAAACTATGAAACAGAAAATTAATGTGTATATATCTTCAATTTGATAAATTTCATATTTTATAGATACTAAGTATGAGAAAGATGTATCAAAAAATAATTGATCTTTGAAAAAATTATTAACCACTTATTACAGCAAAAGTTAATTAAAATATAAAATATCTATAAACGGAGGCTCTAGCGAAATTCCTATAAAAGCAAATTTATTGCATTTTTAAAGATTAAACCAAGTTTCCAAAACAAAAAATCATTTCTAAAAGTCATTCTAATTTGAAATTAACAATCTTGTTGTTCTCATATAGTTTTTTACATCAACTACATTATTTTCCTAACATGAAAAGTAAGACATTTTGTAATGGAGTACAAAAAGTCAACTTATAAATGACTTTGGAAAACATTTGTTTAACTTTTAATTTTGTATCAAAACTAAACATGAGTGGATTTTTCTATCAATAAATTCCTTTTATGTTTGATTTAGTAAATACCCAGAAAATGCTTAATCACAATACATATGAACAATTATACAGAAAAAAGCACACACATACATCATTTCCAAAAGTTTCTAAATCTAGGGTAAATTAAATAAGATAAAATAATAAAATATATTAGATTCTGAACCTATGTAAATGATAATGCTAATCTGAATATTAAATACATCAATTTGGAGATCTATAAAAAATTGGGAAAAATCCAGAACTCTTTATTTTTAATACAAATAGAAATGCAGATATATAAAAAGATCTGGATATTTACTAAATCAGTTACTATCAAAAAAAAGACAACAAATGGTAATGCCAATTATTTCTGAGTTAGTTTCCTCAGAAAAAAATCTAGAATATGAGAAATTTCTAACATGTGTCTAGAGATCATAAAGGAGAGTTACTATTTTTTAATTAAAATCCTTATATAGTATTTAAAAAAATTTTTCATTATTTACACATATATTTAAAATTTTCACCAACGATACAAAGAATGACAATTGCAATACAAAATTTAACTTAAGTGGCTATGAGATAAAATTTAAAACTATAAATTGCAATTGTTTCTTAACTAAAAATCTTTCAAATTACTTTTCAATCAGTCATATTGAATTTTAGGGAAAAAAAGTACAAGTTACCTGAAAAAGTGCTGTAACAATTAATATAAGAATCATTATTCCACTAAAATTAATTATTATTTAGACCTTAATCAGAATTTTCCAGTGACACAATTTCAAAATATCTAAATTAAAAATTTAACTTAGTTTTTCTATTGTGACTATTTTTATAGAGGTTTGGTTTTAAATTTATAACAAATGAGCTTATCTTAGACAAGGATTTTGCTATAAGTTTTTACTGCAAGAATTTGGTTAAGTTTTCTTTCTCGCACCATGATCATTTTATGCACACAATGACCAACTAATCCATTTAAATTTAAAGTAGATTCTGAACCATTACAAATAATCATGCACAGGTGGGATTCGAACGCATGATCAGTTGAATCGAAGGCAAGAACACTAAGTATTCGGTTACCTTTTCAGCATTTAAAACAAGAGACTTTTTTCTTCACGATATTCCACCAACGGATTTAATTAATGATTGAAATTGCATTCGAACACTCAAACTATAAGTAGAGATGGAATATATATGTACAACTTCAATTCAATCATATCTTAGACTGTTCAGAATAAGAATCTTGGATATATTAAAAAATTTGTGTTTTTCACTTTATATTTCTCATTATGTTAAAATTGGATGAATGAATTAACTAAATTACTATTGCACAATGAAATACTCAGAGGATTGTATTTTTTGGTTAACTTGAGAAAAATGACATAAAAATGAAGTTGTATTAAAATTGCCACTTTCCTACTAATTTTTAAATAAAGTAAAATTTTAAAAGTATTTTGGGTTTTAGATAATAACAAATTTTTAATGTGACATACTTAAGCAAACAATAAAAGTAATAAATGTGTATTCATTATTGAAGCATTTTTATTATTTTTCAAATTATTTTTATATTAACAAGAAAGGTATTCAAACCAGATAATTAATTCCTAACTATACAGTGCATTATGTTTCACACACATTTAATGATTAAAATAATCGCTTTAACCACGCCTAAATTAATTTTTTTTTAATTCAACACCATAATAATTTAGATTGTGATCATTCTCATGAATTCCAATTATAAAAAAATAAGCCAATCCATGCTGTTTTTTATGACAAAAACTCAAAGATATTCAATAATTTAAAAAGTTTAATTTTGAAACAAAAATAAAATAATAATGTTGCATAGTAAAATGTACAAGAAAATTTTTATACATTTCAAAATATAATTTAAAATTAATTTTCAGTACGCCTTAAGCAGTTTATTGATAGAGGCACAAACAGTGAAAAAATTAATTCACTTTTTATGTATTTATTTGTTATAATTTCAATGTTTTACATTCGTATAAGCTATTTAATGTATACCTGTGATTTAGCATTTAATAATTAAAAAAATTATAAATAAAATTAATGGACGGCAAACTTATTTCTTAGTCTACATCAAACATTTATATAGAATTGGTGCCAATGGCAGGTTCTTTATTTTTCTTTTACAGCTCCATGCCAATTTTTAACGAAATAAGTTATATGAGCAAAAAAATCGTTAACTAATGTGATGTTTAATGATCGGAATATTAAATTTATACATTTTCAATGAAATTTTTATGCATCTAATTAAGTTAATAGCGATGAAGCATTATCATAATTTTTAATTATTAAATTAATATATTATTCTCAGAATTTCCATTTAACTTTTTAATACGAAAAATGTAATAAAATTGTTAATTATAATGCAGAACTAAATATATTCTGAACAATAAAAATATTGTTTTAAATTAATAAATGATCCATTTATTTATTCTTACGTCTATTATTTGTATGTTTCACTCTTTAGAGTAGTTAATGGCGAAATTAACAAAATAAACAAAACTATATTTCAACGTAAACTGGACGCCATTATGCAATGCGCGAGTAACAGTAAAAAGTTTTAAAAACTTTTCACACGGTACATATTTTAATATCCAATAATTATCATTAAAATAAAAATGACCTTATCTAAAAACTAAGAAAAGAACTTTAGTAGATTTGTAAAATATATAAAAAGTATATTATTGTGTAATGAAAATTGTAGCATTATCAGAAAATATGACTCAATTATCAGTAAGGAACAGTACGACTAGTCAAGAAAGCAATACACAAATTTTATAATAAAATTTAAAAGATTAAGAATAAAATATATATAATTTATAACAAAGTAATGGCGTTATTACTTACGAAGTTCACTTTGACGAAACAACATTATTTTGAGAAGTTCATTTCAAATGAAGAATGTCCAGGGAAAAATGCAGAAAACTTCCAGACGCCAATTTCAGCGCTGTTTCTTCGTTGTTCTTAACAGCAGCCAATGAAATGAAGTAAAAAGTGCTGATTTCGTCATTCGCTTTGCATTCAATGCTTGGATGACAAAACGTTGTTTTAAGGCATAACAATTTTTTATACTAACTGAAAACAAAAAACCACGTTCCTAGTTAAAATATTAAGTTTTACAATAAATGGGAAGAAAAGAATAAATTTTGTAATAAATTATAGACATAGGCTATTTTACAAAAATATACAATAAAAAAGCATTACAATAATGGAAAAAATATTCTCAGTATTTTACTTTAAAATTTAAATTTCTTCATTTTTTACACTAAGCACTGCATTAATAATTACAGGTCTGTACTGATTCAAGTAGCTTGTTGCATTTTATCATATTTTAAGAATAAAAAGATATTTTACTCTTAATAGTTTGCACTGCAACAATTACGAAGGAAACTCTTTAGAATAAAAAGTTGTTTTACTATTAAGACAAGAGAGTAAAATGATTTTCTCATTTTTGAGGTAATTCGAATTTTAGCACAACTTCGATTTTTGAATTAAACTTGATATTACTTGGATTTGATGTAATTTGGAGATGAAGTTAAAGAAATGTGTGCTTTATAAATACATTTAAACAAATATTTCATAGATTATGGTCATACGACATTTATAATTGCTATCCAATTTGAAAATTTACAATAGAAATCTTTTTTCAGAAAATAATGTGTCATTTGTAAAACTAAACCTTAAACAATACACCATTTTGATACAAAATGAAATAAGAATATCTACAAAACAGAATAATACAAGAAGAATCCATTAAAAATCGATTTTCGAACAATTTTACTTTTCTGTGATGAAATGATTTGGTTCAACTTTTGTATTTCGATTTAGAAATTCGATTACTTTTAATAACTGACAATTTATTGGGATCGACTGCAAATGGAGAATATCTTCTGCCACATTTCATACTCTATTTAATAGAAAGTTTGGATTTCACACTTGCAGCAAAATTAAGATAATTCCTTCTTAACAAGTTGGTATGATTTAACTTAGAAATCAAAATATTTATGAATAAAACAAATTTTTTTATCATAAACTATTTTAATTCCAATTAATTAAAACATTATTTCTGAAAACAAATTTTTAGTTACTATGAAGATAGTTTTCGCTTGACATTTTAAATAAATTCAGTTTATTAATTCATTGTCGTGTGGGGTCAACATGGGGTGCGCTGCTCCACTTTTCCAACTGAACCCTATTTTGGTGTGGAGTCCGACTTCCTCAGTACACACATGCCATAGGGACTCGTTTATAGGATAGGCAACCATTCACTCCATATTCATACAAGGAAAGGACAAAGACAGGATAGATAGAGAGAGAAAGTACATCCATGTCCGAACCAGGATTCGAACCCAGGACCTTCTTATCCGTAGTCAGGCACGCTGAACACAAGACAAGTTTATCGTCAATATATTTAGTTATTTTTAATATTTCAATTTATTTTCAAATTTGATTATTTTCAGATTTAATTCATTTTCATATTTGCAGTAGAAATGTATTTTAAAAAAGTTCATCAATTCTACATATAAGTAAGAATAAAAATTTTCATTCATAATACCAGTTTCTGGAAACAATGCAAAATGATTGAAAAGTTGCCTTTAAAACAGAAAATAAGTTAACTGAAAAGATTAAAACAAATAAAATGTTTCAGTGATAGTTTCATAAATTGAAAATTAAAATGTTAAAAAATTGTGGTATTATATAATGTATCGCATCAATTATTAAATGTAATTTTGCGAACATATTAAGTATTCAATTAGAAATTTAGTTTTATCTTTTAAAAAATAATTTACAGATTTTTTTTTTTTTGTTTCAAAAGATAAAAGTAACTAAAGGTTAAATAAAAATTTAGAAAAACTACATTCAAAAAGACAATTTTCGGGAATTTTACTTTATAAAATCTGAAAACAAAAATAATTTTTACAAAACAGGACATAGTTAATTTTAAAATACAAAAAAATATTTGTTTTACCAAAATTGCTGTTTTTCCTAAAATTTAATAACAATGTAATATAAATAACAATACATTCAGAAGCGTAGCGATGGAGGGGAAGGGGAGCTATCGTACATCAGGCGCAGCTCGCCAGGGGGGCGCCGCATCATTTCAAAGATGAACAAAATTTTCCAGAAAATTTCTGTCTTATTTTGATCATTATATAAATTTTATTCAGAGAAATAAATTTTGCAGTTTATAACTATTGTGTCATGCCCAGAAAAAAAAAAAAAAAAAAAAAAACGCTAGGGAAGAATTAGACTTGGAAAAGAGAAGAAAATGAGGGAAGAGCTGCTGGAGCTTGCCATAAACGTAATCTTACTCTTATATTTCGTTATTAATAGTGTAATAGTGCATAGCTTAGTTCGTTTTAAAAATTGTGTTCTTTTAATCAACTTATCGATTTTCGTTTTTTTAATCAGATTATCGTTTTTTATTCCTTTATGGAAATTGAAATCTTCTTGAAAATCTTATCTTGAAAAGGAGAGATTAAATCTCTCCTTTTCAAGTTTCATACTTAGCTTGAGGTACTTGATACAATTTTTTTTGTGCTACAAATCTTGTAAATGTGTAAATAACGAAAATATAATAATTTTTTTCATATAAAATTTTTGGAATATTAGATTGGTCAGTTCCATTTTTATGTATATGAGTTTTTTTTTATTTCAAAATAAAATTATTTGCTAAATTACTTGTATTAATTTTATATGGTAATTTTTAGATCTATTAACTTAGGCAGAAAACAAAAGAGAAAGCTAATGAAATACACCTTACTTAGTTTTGCGAATACATCAAGATTCACAGTGCCCTTTATGAGTTCTAGTTGTTATACAGAGGTTGTCTAAGTCAAGTTATATTTAATGAAAGTGGTAACAATTATATTGTTGTTGTTATCGTGTGCCAGCTAGGCTGACAAAATGGAGTGCGTTGCTCCACTTTTCCAACTGAACCATATTTGGTGTGGAGTCCGAATTCTTCAGTACACAGTTCTTGCCATAGGTACCCGTTTATAGGATAGGCAACCATTTACAACACATTCATACAAGGAAAGGACAAAGACGGGATATATAGAAAGTGCATCCATACCCGAACCGGGATTCGAACTCAGGACCTCCTTATCCGCAGTCAGGTTCACTGACCACTAGACAAGATGGGCGGCAGCAATTATATTAACAAAGCAAATAAGTTTGTTTGACTCAAAATAAGAAAACGTTCAATGAATATTATTTCTGCTGGGTCTTGTATGGATATGCTAATAATTAAAAAAATTTAAAACATATAAAAAAAATGTGAAATTTTAGTGTTTTAAAATATTATTTGACGAGCTATTTAAAACTGAAATATTATTAATAAAAACTTGTAAGAATTTGAATGTGCTAATAGCATCAGAAAAATCGGATTTCATTTAAGTTATCAAGAAGCGATATAGAAAGATCAGTTTCATTTGTTATTGAGACTTTAAGAAATTATAATATTTATTGTTGCAAAATAAAATTTAAAAAAAAAAAACTTGTATTTTTATCTCAGGCTTTTTTGTAGCCTTTAGGCCTAGTATCGCGTTGTACTCGTAAGGAAATTCCTGTATAAACAAGTTTCCTATTCGCGGTCCCCTTTGTCCAAGATATTGTTTCCGGCACCAAATTGACCTTTAAAGAAAGGGGGGATTTTTCACACAATAGCATTGCAGTATGCCGCGTAGAAAATCGAAATGGAGGAGGTCGAGAACTAATAACCTCCAAATTCTAGAAAAACACATAAACTTTCTTTCCTTTTTATTGTTCACACGGTTAGTAATCAGTTTCTTCCAATGCTTCATCGGAAACAAAAATGTAAACTTTGAAGAAATCCGGATTTTGACATTTAAAATATTATTACCATAATTTGTATTTTCTGTCTACTTTGTATTCTTTCAATTTGAATATTTATTTCATATTTTTATTGGTATAAATATTTACCAAATTATGCTTGCAGAGTTTTGAAATTTAAATATTAAATTACTTATTATTTAAAATTAAGCTTAATTTAAGAAATGTTTAAATGTTTTCATTCGGGGAAAAATTCGAAATTTTTGTTTGATTAGTAATTTTGTTGGGGCTTTAAACCTTGTACTGATAAATTCTTTCTTCAAATGATAAAAATCATATTATATAAATATATATATATATATATATATATATGCTTTTTTTATTTTATTCTTTTTTGTACGCTCAAATATGCAGAACATATTTTTTTAATTAATTAGCTCAATTTTTACAAAAATAAATCTTTTAACTTGAAAAATTCCTTTAAGAAAATTATAAAGAAATTGGACATATATTTCTCATTCTACATTGTAAAATTTTAAAAATTAAGATTGTGTTTTTAAGATATATATTGAAAGAAAAAAATTGTGCCATTGCAAGAACAGTATTTCCAAAGTTATTCTTAATAGAAATAAATTTTGTTTTTAATAAAAGTCAACCCTTATTTTAATAATAAAATGTATTTCAATATCTTTAGAAAATTCACTTCTAAAATAAACGATTGAGAAAATTTCTCTAAATAAGTTATGCAATATAATAGTTAAAATATATACAATGTGTCACAAAAGTGATGGGACACTTGTGCTTTGCTTTACAAAAGGAAACTGTAATAAAATTAATTAAAATTACATGTACAAATTTTTTGTGGGTGTGTTTCATACTTAAATTTAGTAACAATTATTGCATAACATACATTTTGTCAAAATTTTAAAATATTAATTTAATAAAAATATAGTTGCTTAGAACGGAGAAAAAAATAGCTCACATACAAGTGATGGGACACCATTAGTTATGCAAGAAAAATCGTCTGAAATAAGCAATAAAAATATTTTTTGGGTGTTTTATTTTTACTCAAAAGCAATTGGCAATAATTTATAAAATCATCTGCAGTATTTCTCTCCAGATTGTTTTGGAATTTTTGTGTTTTTTTAGCTGTGTGCAGCCATAAATGCTACACGAAAAGAAACTTCGCCTGAAATTCGAAAATTAGTTATTAATTTGCATATTGAAAGTGGAAAATTTATTAAAGAAACTGCTGAAACAGTTAAGTTGAATCATTCAACAGTTTTCAGTTTCATTAAACGACATAAAAAGAATCATATGATTCAGAATAAAAGAAGACATGGTCGACCATCAAAGCTATCCAATGGAATAAAGCGAATTGTCGTTCGAATTATTAAAAAAAATCCAAGAATGAGTACTCCTAAAGTTGTTGCTGATTTACAAGCATTATATGGAGTAATTGTTAATCCTGAGATTATTAGAAGAGTAATTCCATCAGCTGAATATCACGGTAGAGTAGACAGGAAAAAATTCTTCGTAAGTGAAAAGAGTAGAAAACTCAGACGGGATTTCGCAAAATCCAACATAAATAAAAATTTTGAATACTGGATTAAAGTTATTTTTGCTGATGAGAGTAAATTAAATATATTTGGTTCTAACGGTAGAATCTTGTTGTGGAGAAAATCGAGGGAAGAATTTCGTAAACAGAACTTGGTTCCAACAGTAAAAAGTATTAGAAGAGGAGTTATGGTACGTGGGTGTATGTCGTCCGCTGGAGTTAGTAATCTTGTTTTTAATGAGAGTAAAATGTATCAGTACAAGTATATTGACATTCTAAAGCAAAATTTGAAATCTTCAGCACGAAAATTGAACCTTCAAAACGATCTTAAATTCTACCAGGACAATGACCCCAAACACACTGCTTTAACGTTAGACTCTAGCTGCTGTATAACTGTCCTGAAATAATAAAAACACTACCACAATCTCCAGACTTAAATCCCATAGAGAATATTTGGCAAGAATTGGAATCAAGAATTCGCAAACACACCATTTCTTCAAAACAACAATTAAAATCGGTGCTTCAGAAAGAATGGAGTAAAATCACTCCAGAAATCACAAAAAATTAGTCAAATCCATCCCAGGAAGATTAAATCCTGTTATAAAAGTAAAAGAAAATCCAACAAAATATTAAAACCTTTTAAAAAGTAAAATTTTTGGATAAATATTTGATGGAAAAGTAAGTGTCCCATCACTTAAGTGAACTTTTTTTTTTTTTTTTTTTTTTTTTTGCTCCGTTCTAAACAATTTAACAATTTATTTAATTAATAATTTAATATTTTGACAAATGACAAAATTTTAATGTGTAATAATTGTTACTAACTTTAAATATGAAACACACCCATTAAAAGATGTGTCCATGTATTTTTCATTAATTTTATTACAGTTTTCTTTCGTAAAGCACAAGTGTCCCATCACTTTTGTGAGACATTGTATTTTATTTCAGCACTTGTAATAAGTAATCCTGATAATAATTTGAATCTATGAAAAACATGAAAAAATAACATAGAGGGAATATCAGTTTTGAGGAAAAAATTATTAATAATATTATATATATTGTTTGGCTGAAAATTTTTGATTCTATTAAAAATATGTACATAAATTTATTTGAGTTTATGTGTGTTTTGAAAGAAATTTATTTTAATTTTTGATTTAAGAAATTTGCAAAATGTTTTTGTTGTTTCTCTTAGCGCTTCGTTGCTTACCTGCATTTTACATTAATAATGCTGTGGCATGATTTAATTGTCTAATGTGAAATCAGATAGACTTATGAACAGAGGTTTTCTAGTTTTGGAATTAAAAAATTTGGATTTATGGTATAAAAACAAAATATTCATCAGTTAGAAATATTAAATTTTGTGATTTAAATTTTTTACAATATAAATAATTTTGGTTTGCATTAACGGTCTGAATGATATAATTTAAGAAACTATATTAAATGGGAAATGTGTTCCATGAAATTAAAGATACTTTTTTACTGGAATTTTTCTGAAACTAAAAAATGACATAAAATGTTCAGTTTAATCCATGGTAAATAAAATGTTTAAAAAGCTATTGTTATGAAAAATCAGGTGAGTTGATCCTAAATTAGAGTTGGAAATACTTAATTTTTTGCAATAAATAGTTAAAGTTTGCAAGGTGAGTAATATTTTAGAATATTTGAAAATTTGTTAAGATAAGATATAGCATGCATTCAACCCCTAATGATCAGCAATTTATAAAGTTTTTCAGAAAAGGTAATGCACAATTAAATGGGAATAAAAAATTTTAATTGTTTCAGTTGGTTAACAAACTTGAAAAAATACATTAAAATTTTTTAAGACATTGTAATAGAAATGTTAAATCATTAAGATCAATTTTCTTAAAAGTTAATAATTAATGTATGGATAAATATCTCAAATTCCAAATTGTAGTATCAAGGTCAAGGCCTACAGTGTCGATATCTGTTTTCCTAACCGAGAGTCCTTGAGTAAGAAGTATATGTCCCAGTCAGCCCAAAGCGAAGTCCCCGGTGTTTAGTTCCCAAGCATGCTTGGTACTCAGTTTCTCGACCCGCTGAAAGGTGGAATCGACTTTGCTCGATTATTGAACCTCGGACCTGGGTTTTGGGAACTCGAAGCGCTACCACTAAGCCACAAGGCTTATCACTTGTAGAAGTTTATTGTAGGCCGTAGTAGCCCAGTGGTTAGGGCATTGGCTTTCCATCCTGCAGCACAAGGTTCGATTCCCAATACCGCTAAAGACCCATCAAGTACATGCGACATACGTGCTCGTTAAATCTGTGGGATTGAAAGTTCTGCCGTCGGTAGCTGAGCAATTACCATTGTTGTAATCTCTTGAAAAAAATTTCTTCCCCCTCCCGGTCAATGTCAAAATTGAGGGAGTGGAATCCTCTGGTGGTGGTGCCATCTATCGCAGGAATCTTAGAGAAAAGTCGTACTTTCATCTTTGTGATGCTCTGGTTAAGCGAAAAACGCACCCTTCTAACTTAATTTCGTATAGCCGTCGGCAGAGCGAGCTTGACTTGTCCAAGTGTCATAAATAATAACAACAAAAGTTTGCGTGAATTTTATCATACAGAATTGTATGGAACAGATATCTATAGGGAAATTTGGGACTGTAATATGTTACTCTGCACTAGAAAAGAAATTAAACTTTAAACTACATTGGAACTTCTACCCTTCCTAATCTCACGCGGTGAAGATATTTTCTTAAGTATGTGAAATTCCATTCAAATATTTTTAACTATTTTTACATCAACTTCAGTCGACCAATTTGTCTAGTGATCAGCGTGCCTGACTGTGGATAAGGAGGCACTGGGTTCGAATCCTAGTTCGGGCATGGATGTACTTTCTCTCTTTATCTATCCTGTCTTTGTTCTTTCCTTGTATGAATGAAGTGTGAATGGTTGCCTACCCTATAAACGGGTACCTATGGCATGTGTTTAGAGCAAAGTCGTACTTTCACCTACATGGTGCTCTGATTAAAAACGAAAGACGCTCCCAATCGACTTAATTCGTATAGCATAGCAAGCTTGGCTTGTCCAAGTGTCATTAGTAAACAACAACATCAACTTCAAGCTGTGAACGTTCGTTCAACAAATTAAAACTAATTTTGACGTATTTATGATCCACCATGAGTTAAAAGCTAAGTGTTTAACATTTTTAAGTATACAAAAAGAAAATTTTTAAATAATCAACTTTGATGAAGTAATTGATCAATTCGCTATAACAAAGGCAAGAAAAATGTGTAGAGTGTATTCAGTTAAATTGTAGATATTTGCATCTACTTAAATCTATAATATATATTGAATCATTTTCTGTTTAAAAAATTTTATATTTTTTAAAATAATTGTGTGTGTGTATTAGTATTTGAAATAAAAAATATCTTTTAATTAATTTTAAATCACGTAAGTCCGACCATTCTTTTGAGACTTTTCCACAAATCCAATATAACTTTTTTGTAACTAGAAATGAATTTTGTTTCAGATTTAAAGCTTAGCCTGAGATTTTAAATTAATTTTCGATTATTTTATAGTAAGTATAACATTAGGTTTTTGTTTGTATTGTATCGAATATTAGAAGTATATTTTATTTATTATTATGAATAATATATATATAGTTATATTATTATATATCTCTTATTACTTAATACATTTTATTCCGTTATTAATATTGTATTACTATTTGTTCAAGTGGCACCTTAAAATGTATCATAATCGGGGTCAATTATGCTCACTACGCCACTGAATGCATTTGGTACTTTAGTATATTTTAAGTAAAGTCGATATTTCTTGAAATAAACAAATATAATTTATGAAGTAGATATCACGCGGGTTAAAGCAATTTAAAGTAATGATACGAGTAAAAATATTTACTGATACCAATTAGAGCTCAAAAATTTTCAAGAATTTTCGTTATCCTCATTTCTTTCTTGAAGCCCGGTGGCATAGTGGCAGTGTTTCACACTCCCATGACACAGGTCCGAGGTTCGATCCTCTGGCTGGGCAAGGTTGACTCAGCCTTTCATCCCTTCAGTGGATCGATTCACTGAGTACCAAGCATGCTTGGGAACTAAACACTGGGAGTCTTACGTTAGGCTGACCACCTAACTGGGACATATGCTTCGCACCCCAGGGCCCTCGGTCATGAAAACAGTTATGGGCACTGTAGGCCTTGGCCCACATGGGCTGTCGTGCCATGGAGTTGAGTTTAGATATATTGTCGTTAAAAACATGTTTTAATGAGCAATTAAGAAACAATTTCAAGAAGACGTGACTTTTAATGACAGTAAAATTACAATTTAAAAACAAGAAAAGATCAGGTAAAATTGCCTAACAAGGGGACATTTAAAGGTATAAAATAAATGCAGTAAATATCAACTGTTATATAAAATACTTTCAAACGTATGAACATATTTTAAAATTCAATACAATTTAAAAAGCATTTAGAGCTCTTTAAATCCATATTGAATAAAAATATTTTGTCCTTCTGTATAAAAATATCTTTGTATTTAAAAATTGAGTGTGTGTGTGAGCGAAGCTTGTTGATTACATTGCTTGCACTTATACGGCCACTTGTGTGAGTTTTCTCGTGAATCTTGCAATCATATGCCTGTGAGAATCCGACACCTACCACCGAAATGAGAAATAACATGGCCAGGACAGGAAGTGGTTGTGACGTCACGAAAGGCTAGGCAAGAATGAGAAAATTTGTACATTTTAAATTTAAAGACACGTAAAACAGAGTGATGTTTTTATGATTTTTTAAAATATTTCCTTATTCATCATATTTGATTTTAATACTGATTTCTATAGAATTTTATCTTCTTCTTCTTAGAGTTGGGTTTGTATGTCATTGGGCACCTCTGCTTTTATTAGCATTTTGTACTATTAACTCCAAACCCAATGTTTCCTAGTTCCAGTAGCTCGGGTCACCCACTTTATCAATAAATCCGATAACCATTTAATGGAGTCTAGGTGTAACTCTCTAGTATGGATGATGCCTAAAGAAGTTCATCTAGGGAGGGCAAGAGCCTCGCATTCGTAAATGATATGCTTGGCCGTTTCCTCTTGCGTATGACATTTCCTGCAGATAGGGTCTTGCTGAAACAGTCCCATTTTATGGAGGTGTTTTCTAAAATAGTATTGCCCAGTTATGAAGCCTACGATTAAACGTATCTTCTGCCTAGAGCATCTTAGAATTTCAGAGGCAATCCTTGCTGATGATTCACAGATCATACTTTTAGCGTGAGTTTGACCAGGAGTGTTGAGGCAAGCTTCATATATCTTCCGTTTTCCCCATCTATAAGAACATTGGTTTTTGCGGTTTTCAAATTGATCCCACAAAAAGGCCCAACAACCAATTTCGCTAAAATTCTTATTCTTCATTGGCCTGACAGCCCAGGGTGGGCCTTTGCCTTCCTCAGAAGTGCATACCAGGAACCCCTATTTTTTGATAAGGTCATCCAATTTGTCACTTTTAGTGTTTTTAGGTCGTTTTCAAGCAGTCACGCCATCGGAGTTTCGGTCGTCGTCTTCTTCTGATGCCAATGGGGCGAGCCAAGAAAATTATTTTCGTCATCTGATTGTCGTTCATCCGGCTCAAATGTGTCCTGCCCATTTTAATCTCTGTATTGAGATAAATTTAATAATATCTGGTTCTTTATATAGTTTATAGAGCTCAAAATTACTTCTTCTTCGCCATGTATTTTAACATTTTATTCCAACAAAGATGCTTCTTAAAGTTTTTCTTTCGAAAATGGAGATGGTTTCTTTGTTCTTCTCAGTCAATGTCCACGTTTCAGATGAAGAAGTGAGAATAGGCTGAATCAAGCATTTGTATATCAAAATTTTTGTTTTTCGATTGACGAAAGTAGATTTTAGGTATTTTTTTAAGCCGAAGAAGCATCGGTTAGCAGCTGTAACCCTGCTGCGGATCTCAGGAGCGATGTCGTTTGATGCATTCAATTCAAATCCCAAATATTTAAAGTTGTGAACAGTTTCAAACTTGTAGTTTCCTACCTCTAGATAGGGAGTTTCGCTAAAATTAACTTATTTAATTTAATCTCTAGTAAAACAATCGTATAAACATTATTGAAATTTAAAAATAAGGTGAAACCCGGCATCGATTTTAATTCCCTGTTATTCATGTATGACTAATTTAAGATTAAGTAAAGAGATTGCTAGGCGATCATTCGTGCTGACAGTAGAATTCTGTAATGTTACGGCATCGTGAGATGAGTAATCTTGTAGTGAATATAAGTAGCATTAATTATGGTGCTTCAGGAATTAAGAAATGAGTGCCGAAATACTTGCATTAATATAAAATGGCGTCAGAAATATTACCTTTATATATGTTTGTAAAATTAAAATTTTATTTAAAGCATGCGTGAATTGATACATGAATCCTCCTCTACCACTTCAAGAATATTTTTGTCACAAGTGGTGTGGAGGTGATCTCGTTCTTTTTTCCAAGCCTTCAAAGAACCAGTTTCCATAGTGTTAAACAATATTTGGGACACTTACAGGAGTGTTTGTGCTCCGGGGAAACCCCGGAATTCCGGGGATTTTGAACTTTGATACCCGGAAATTCCGGGGGTCGTCGTTCAAAAGGAAGTAGGAATAATAATGAATTATTTATTTTGATCTGGGTAATTTTGTTTGCTTTAAAAGCAGAAAACGCAATAATTAGGTCATTCAATACTTCATAATTGTAATTTTTCATTTCTCCCCCCTTCTCGAAACTCCAAAATGTCGGCAGTAACTCCGTAATAGTTTCCGGGGATTTTTTGGGGTCCCACAAACACCCCTGCACTTACAAATTTACCATTTAAAATTGTGTTCGCTGCGTTACATTTCATTAAATCCACGTTACAAAGAAATATTAATTCTTACTGAATTTTTTAAATTTAATGAAAGTGCACTACATAATTTTCAAATGAAGAAAAGTATACTTAATGGGTTTTGACTAATAGATATAATTTTTAAACAGTATGCTCTAAATAGTCAAAAAAAAAATTCAAATTTGACATGTTTATTCCTTTTCACAATCACAATAAATTCAGAATAATTAAATCAGTTTTTATTAATCTTGATAAAAATTAAAATTATTCAAAACACTCCTTATATATTATAATTTTTTTTATCAAAATCCCATCTAAATAATAATTTGTATTAATATATTATTATATTGTATTGTATCATATTGAAATTTGGTATTCCATAAAAAATGAAGTGTTCTTTGCTTAACTGTATCCACAGAGGGTGTTCACACATTTTTGTAACGATTTTGATTTTTCCCTTAAAGTGAAATATTAATCAAAAATTAAAATGTGATTGGCATCAATTCCTAATAAGCTTAGTCATCGTCTGCATTACTAAAAATATTCTTGAAAATGTAGCTCCCTGAGTTGTGGGTCCTGGGTTCGAATCCCGGTTCGGACATGGATGTTACTTTCTTTCTCTGTTCTCTCTGTGTTTCTCTATCCTTTCTTTCGTGATGATGTATGAATGTGGTCCACCCTATAAACCGGTTTGTGATGGTATGACGCGGGTAACGCTACTCGCCTCCGTGACTTGGTTCACAGGTGCCCGCTGGGTAACGACAAATGAGTAGCAGTTTCTGGCCTTGTTGTGGCATAGGGTTCAACCCTCAAGTGCCAATTATCTGCCTAGAGCATCTTAGAATTACCGGTAGGTCTTGAAATAAACTCTGCGGAAGGACATGGCCCATCCTGGGCTGACGTGCCACTGAGGAAGAAAAGAAAATCGGTATCTTACATTCTCTCGAAAAATAAAACTTTATACCGAATTTCTGAGGGCTGCGATGGCCTATTTGACTTGAGCATTGTTCTCATAATCAGAAGTTAGTGAGTTCGAATCCCTTCCAACCGAAGATCCGCCGTGTTCGCTAATGGCAGTTGGGACACTTTAAAACCTGGCATGGTCGCCATGTCCTCCAAATGAAATTATACCTCTTGGGGTGGCAGGCCAAGCATTAGGGGTTTTCTGCTTGGTCACTGATTCAAAACCACGGACACTCCACCCGGTTGCTTTTATCTAACCGATAGAGTCCAACTCAGGGTTAGGTACAGGGAAGCAACAACAACAATACCAAATTCCTATCTTAGTGCATTTTAAAGTTAAACAGACATCTTAAAATTCCAGACATCATGTATTATTTTAAACACTGAAATCAGTATCCATTTTTTACTTGACAATTTATTTAATTTTTTTTTCTGTTGCATTTTACATCCGTGAATCCTTAATCCTGTTACATTTGAAGTTCTTATTGTATTTTAATCCATTGAAATGCTACATGGCACTCAATACAAAAGATTAAATATCTTTGTTATATACAATGAAAAGATAGATTTATTTGTTATTGAAAATAACAATAAATCAATGATTGGAAAAAAATATTCATTGTTTAATTCTCAGCATCTGTATAAAGCCAATTTATTAGAGAGTAATAGAATACAACATAGTACGATATACTTACGCTTGCCAGATTTCTGAAACGTTTAAGCGAACCACAAGAATGCCTCCAGTAGTGCCTTTGGCAGTGCGAATTAAGTCAATAGGGAGCGTCTTTCGTTTGGATCAGAGCACCACGAAGGTGAAAGTACGACTTTGCTCTTTTTAAGGTTTTTACCCACACTCCTACGCTCTCAAGCGATTAGCGGTGATTCTTTAGACCACTCAGCCACGGAGCGCCCGCCAAGCTCGCTATGCCTTAAGTCAACAGAGAGCGTCTTTCGTTTTGGATCAGAGCACCACGAAGCTAAAAGTGCGACTTTCCTTTTAAGTGCGACTTTGCTCATTTTGAATCATGGTCAGGTGACGAGGCTACACCTGAGCTGGCACCCTCCTCTCCACATCCACGCCACACCAGCGGAAGAACTTTGGACGTCACAAATTAACGTGGCCACGTCCCCAACCCATGGAGTTCCAACAACCCAGTGAAGGAGAGTACACCGTGGTCACCCTCCCAACCACTGCCCGCGGCAAATGATGCTTCACTTTGCTAAGCTTACAGGAAGCGGCGTGAAGCTACTGAGCCACTGATCGATATTTGTAAATTACTTAAGCAAAAAGAAACATTTTGAAAATGAGGAATAAAAATTAAAGCAATATTTGCAAGTACTTTTCATTTGTAGAAAATTTTTGGAAAGTCTCTTTTTTGTGGTTTTAATCTTTTCTTGTAAAAGCTAATCCAATATTACTTTTACATGTAATCAATTTTTTTACTCTAAATTACTTCTTCAAACCCCTATCATCAGTCCATGTGCTTAAATATACTTTCTCAACTTATGAAGAAATACTTTGTTATAAATATAAAAGAAATACTTTCTCAACTTATGCCTAAGTAAGCAGAAGCCATAGTTAACAATCTTTATCATTTTTTCTTTTTACAACGGCGGGCACACTTCGGTGACGAACCCTATGCCACAACAAGGCCAGAGACTGCTACTCATTTGTCGTTACCCAGCGGGCCCCTGTGAACCAAGTCACGGAGGCGAGTAGCATTATCCGCGCCATACCACCACAAACCCGTTTATAGGGTGGGCCACATTCATACATCTTCACAGAAGAAAGGACAAAGGAACACAGAGAGAACAGAGAAGGAAAGAAACATCCATGCTCTAACCGGGATTCGAACCAGGGATCCACAGCTCAGGAGTAAGGAACGCTAACAACTCAGCCATCGGTCGGCTGTACAATCTTTATCATTGTACCCTATTTTTTCACTTGAAATAATCATAACTCTGACAGTCCCTTCTTGTTACTACTGTTCCTGATTGGACGGCTGATACTCTTAAATAAGTACAATTTCTATAAAACAACAGATTATGTATTTTCATCTCGGGTACATCGAGACTGCTATTAATAATTTCAAAACAAGTTTCATCAATTTCCTAATCAACAGCATTTACTATTTTGGTCCGATTGACCCATGGAAACTGTTCAGCGTTTCCAAAATTATACTCCCAGAAGTCCAAATATGAGATGAATCCCAGAAAAGCCATCAAATTCTTCTTTCACACTGTTACGGACTACATTCCCCCAGATGTTCTTTGCTCTTTTATTTTTCATACTGCACAGAAATAAATGACAAAGTAATTAACCTTAATAATCCTTGTTAATTTTTTAAAACTTTTTTGTTCATCTATAAAATAATACTTAATTTTTACCGGTACATGAAGTAAACCGGCCGGTATTTTGCATGAAAATTGGAATTGTCCCAGTCACAAACCGTAACACGCCTGGCAAGCATAATTATAATGCAATATAGTGGACATATTATAATATAAAATTTTATATTTTAAAGTTACATTGTTCCCTATTAAAATGTATTATTTTGTAATGACTGTCACATAAATATTTGCACCCAGAATTGTTTGACAAAAAGTTACTTTTTCAAGCTGAAAATTTTACCCGAAAATTAAGTTTTATCATGTCTATTGCATCTTAGAAGATAATATATAAGTTGTAAAGCTTCTTCATGGTTCACTCATGAAATATTGAGAGAGTCCTCTTTCTACCATATTAAATAATTTTGAATTAGAAAATGATTGAACAAAGAAAATACCATTCATACATATAAATAATCTGCGATGTTGAAAAAATAGCTTCTCCTCCTAATACCTATAAAGCTGAGCAGGAACTACTAATGAACCAATATTTTAAAGAAATTGCTAAAATTAATAAATGCATAAATACAGAAAAAAATTAAAATTAAAAAAATATTACTAAATATATTCGTAGTCAGTTTATATTTTTTGAAACAAAAATTATTTTTCAAAAATTTGAAAAATGTGACTGGATATTTTGAAATTTCAAGTCTCTCGCATTTATAGAAAAAGTGGAAATAATAAATTTAATATAAAATGAAATTATAATTAAAAAATAATAGATAAAGTGGAAAAGAAATTATAGTTAATAATCAATGAACAAATCTGATGAAGAAATGGAAACATCATCGTACCACAGACGATAGAAAATTTTCTTACGATAAGCACAAACTGACCACATAATTACCAAATTTAAAAAACATTTGAGGCCTTTTTAAATTCCTTATTATTTGAAAGAAAATCGGAACCACACCACACACACACACACACACACACACACACACATGCTACAAAAGATTTATATGCAGACTCTAGTCGACTATAAAACATAAATATACTCATTAAAAACCCCAAGATATTTCTGCTCTGAACCAACACTGAAATTGTTAAAAACGAAACAGGAATAAAAATGTTGTTGTTACTAATGACACTTGGACAAGCCAAGCTCGCTATGCCTTGGCAATGTGAATTTAAGTCAACTGAGAGCGTCATTCGTTTTAATCAGAGCACCATGAAGGTGAAAGTACGACTTTACTCTACACACATGCCATAGGTACCCGTTTATAGGGTAGGCAACCATTCACACCTCATTCATACAAGGAAAGGGCAAAGACAGGATAGATAGAGAGAGAAAGTACATCCATGCCCGAACCGGGATTCGAACTCAGGACCTCCTTATCCACAGTCAGGCATGCTGACCACTAGACAAGTTGGGCGGAATAAAAATGGCGAAGTCCATCTAAAATGTTTAACAAAATCTTGAACGATTTAAATGCAACCGACTTTGATAGGGTTATCTGTTTCTTAGATGACCTCAGTTCCAAGGATCTCACTTTTTTTTAAATTAATAAATTGGTTTGAATACTCGTGAGGGAGCAAAGTAAACATTTAATTTTATATGTGAATGTATGTATACATCTTTTGTATATCATTTCATTTTACATTTCCTATCTTGTCGCATAATTATCTACTTAATCGTGAATGCAATCATAAGTATACATGTACCGTGGCGGCAAAAAGTATTGGCACAATATGTTTTTTAACGTTAACTCTTAAGAAAATCATACTATTTTGATTATTTTTTCACAACCAAAAAAGAAATTTACATTGATATAAATGTGTTTTAAAAAATTTTATTTAACTATCAATTTTATTTTAAAAAATAAATTGTTTAAGTAAGTCAAGTGGAAATAAATATTGGCACAATTAGTGTACTCTAAATTTTGTAGTTAGTTTTGTTTCACTGTTTACCTATAATACTTAGTATAAATTGTGAACAAAGTTTCTAAGTGTATAAATTTATATAAATATTTAAATTAACTAGTTATGCCTAAAACAAAAGAACTTGGTATAGGCACACGTGAAAAGATAATTTTGCTGCGAAATCAAGAAAAAACCTATCGTGAAATTGCTGCTTATTTAAATTTAAGTTTTTCCTCAGTAAGAAATGTGTGTAAAAGGTATGAAGAACGTCGTACGGTTGGAAACCAAAAGAGAATGTTGGTGAGAAAAGTTATGAAAGAAGTCGAAAAAATGCCAGCGCGAGAAATTTGGCTAATAGGGTCGAGTCAGTTTCTGGAGTACAGGTCTCTGAAAGAACAATAAGAAACGTACTGCACTCTGTTGGTCTACATGGCAGAACACCAAGAAAAAAAAACTTTTAATCAGTGAAATAAATCGTCAGAAACGCCTCGCTTTTGCCAAAGAATACATCATTCCTGGAGGGATGACGTCTTGATTTTTGATTTTTGGAAAACTGTTGTTTTCACGGACTGCAAGTTTAATGTGTTTGGTTCTGACGGTAAAAGGACAATTTGGCGACGAAAAAGCGAAGAGTTAAAGAAGAAAAATGTGATTGTTAATGTAAAGCACGGAGGTGGGCATGTTATGGTGTGGGGATGTGTTTCATATAATGGTGTTGGAAACCTTGTTTTTATTGAAGGCAATTTGAATGCAGAATGGTACGTGAACATTTTGCCTGATAATCTGCAAGCAAGTGTTACAAAAATGGGACTTCAAAGTGACTATATCTTTCAGCAGGACAACGACCCAAAACATACTGCACTCAGAGCAAAAGAATGGTTACTGTACAATGTACTAAAACAGCTTCACACTCCTTCCCAATCACCAGATACAAATATAATTGAAGATTTATGGCATTCTCTAGATGTGATGGTGAGAAAACACCACATTACAGGAAGGAATCATTTGAAACAACTTTTGGCTGAAGAATGGGACAAAATAAGCTTAGACTTGATCCAAAACTTGATTCACTCAATGCCCAGGCATCTCCAAGCCATTATTGATGCAAATGCACTTTTTACTAAGTATTACATTTAATACTTAACGTTGTTTAACGTCAAATGATGAAAATGTGCCAATACTTTTTTCCAAGTAGATTTATGTATTTTTTTTATATTTATATATAGTATTTAAAATTAAAAAATTTTGTGAAGAACGCATTGTTTAAGTTAATCCTAAGCATTTTGTTTATTCTAAATTGAATGAATTGATTTATTTAATAAACTTAAAATTTGCAAAAAACTAGATGTGCCAATACTTTTTGCCGTCACTGTATTTGTGATCAAAGCTTTTAAATAGTAGTTTCTTAGGAAATTCAATCGGAGAATGCAAGATTTGGCGTAAATAGGTTTAGTGTTTCATTATAGTTTTAAATTAATTGCAATTCAAGTGGATAATTTAAAGATTGTTTACATAATAAAATACATGTACACATTATTGAACTGCTGTTACTCAATTGATTCAATTCATTGAATGACACGCACAAGCCGTCTTGTACAGATGACATTTATCTATTCTCAGAAATGGTCGGAAATATTGCACGTCTTCAAAAAGCTGCTTCCTCTTCTCCCCGGAGAAGGGAACCACTTTTGAAAACCACCCCTTTTCTTTTCCCCGACTGCTGTCGGAAACGAATGAAATGTGACTCATCCTGTTAGAGGGATTTAGTTTCAAAGAAAGAAAATTGAGGATAAGATTCTAAAATTTATGGCATCACGTCCGGTTTGGGAGAAGAAAAGTGATCCTTAGGAAATAAAGTTTCCCTTTTTGACCTTCTAGTACACCCAAAGGCGTCGCGACGGCCCCGGTTCACCCCACTTCAATTAAAATATCAAGGTTTTTATGGCTCTTTCTTTGTATGACGTAGACAAGCGGATAGGGGTAGCTAAAATTTCTCCCACAGAGCTAGTCGTTGACAGCATTAGGAAAGGCTGAACGAATCTTTTCTCCGAGAGACTTAGTCCTTGAGAGATCTAGTCCCCCCGAATGTTGGCTGTTGAATTTACATCTGTTACTCCCATCTTTCTAAATTTTCGCGCATGCGCATTGAAATTTGCTTTTAATTATTAGCCACTTTTTTCATTTCACTTGCAGATAGTCAGTGAATACTATTCTCTTTTAATTTATAGATATAGGAAGTGATTTTTATAAATTATATTTCACTGCATGTGTTAAATTATAAATCTTATTTATATTTATAAAAATTAATATTCTGTTATTTTTCAAACCACATGTTTAATTACCTTTGTGTGTCGATCCTTGTTGTGATGTAATATGTCTTAATAAGCATTATTTTTTCAGGAGTGTGATGCAATTTTTTTGATGATCAATTACTGACATAGTATGATTATATTGTTTTGCATTGATATGTGAAAAAAATGTTAAAAAAATTGTGGGGAGTTCAAAATTAGTATACTTGAAACCATGCAAATGCAAGAAGTAAAATATTTTGGTATAATTGATACGATGCATTATATATACTCAAGTAGAATTTTGTTAATTTATTGTGATATACTTAGATTAACATTGTGGTATACATTTGAGTTAACATGTGAACTCTTAATTTGCAAATATAATTTTTTATAATTTATCCAAAAGTATCTTATTTTGTAGAATTATGTGCTTTTGTAAACAATGACTTAATTCTAATATCAAGCTAAATAATTTGACCTTCAATAAGATGTTTCTAACATAAATAAAATTTGTCTTTGTGGTAAAATAATATGTATTTTTAACAGGTTAATTTTATTGCAAAATTAATATTGTCGAACTAAATAAAGTATTCATTTATGTGAAATTTTGGATAAATATAAAGGGATTGATACGAGAGTTTGTAGTTTAAGCGTTTTTCTAATTTTATTACTTAAAAATGTTGTTTTTAAGTTAGTTTTTAGTTTTACACGGTTCGTAAAGATTTCCAAGAATCAAATTCCCGCAGGCATCGACATTCATGTTAAAGATTGTTCTGAACCAAATACGCATATAATTATGTACATGCAATATTTATCAATCATTTCTGTAAATAAAAGTAAATAATTGTGAACATTAACGAGACTATTTTTATTTGAGTTAAAATTATTTATGATAATTTAAATAGCCTTCAATGATGACAGCTATAACAGACAATTTTTTAATTTAAATCAAAATTCTATATATAATACTGGATCATATATTGTATAAAATAATGAGTGATTTTAGAATTTTTAGACATTTCGAATAGATTTAAATAGCAAAGATTCTTAACCGACTCAGCGGCTCAGAAAATTTCAAGAATCTGCGAAAAATGTTTCCTCTTTAAAACCAGATGTACTACTTTTACCCACGTCCCTAAACTATACAAAAATCGTCGACTGTTTCCCATTCTCATTGGGAACATTTCCCACCCTCCTGAAAACTGTCACATCCCTCAATTTAGAGGGAGGGGATGTCACTTACTACTAACTACCCTATCCAGGGTTGTATGTATTTGCCAGAAAGAATTGTATATCCCAATAAAAGTGGTTAAAACGAAAACGTATATCTTTTTTTGTATAAAACTTAAAAAGCAAAAATTATTAATAAGTAACTATTTTTTGTGTAATTGAAAATGATTGAAGATATTCCTCAGTATTTTTAGGTTGACTTGGTAAATAATATGAAATTCAAAGAAAAACGGTATCCACAAATTATGATGTTTTAGATTTCTTAGGCAGTTTAATTAAGAAAGTTGCTCGTCACATTTTCTTGCATATTTATTATTTTCTGTATAATGGAAATTTATCTTTTTGAATGAGACACAGAAGCTTTTCAAATTATTATTACAGTAAGGTAAAATAATGTTAGTAAAAATACATTTTCTCTCATTATATTTTTCTTAACACAAACAAATTTTTACTTTATATGAATACATCTATGTAGTAATTAGTGTGGTGTTTGTATGAAAATAAAAGGCTTAATTATTTTTCAATTTTTATAATGTTATTTTCAAAAACATTAATAAAAGCTTTTCAATTTATTCATCTATAAATTTTTGAGTTTAAACAATTAAACATAACATTAAAAAATTTGCATAACATTGTGAATAAATGTGTGTAATGTTCTTGGTTTATACTATATCTGAAAAATAACTTTCACTTTATATTTAAATATTTGGAAAAGTTTTTTAGCCCAAAAAAATTAAATATTTACAAAAAAAAGGATTAATTTTCATTTCTGCGTTATTGTATATGAAAATAAAACTATTTAATGCAAAATACATGTAGATAAACTTGCATTAAAATTGTTCTGTATAAGAAATTTTAACACATTCATTATATTTGCTGATTGTGTACTTTCTTAATTATGATATTTCTTATATATTTACATTCTAAAACAATATTATAAAATCATTTATTACTTTTACAATTTTTTTCTTTCATATTAAAAAAACATTATTTAGATATTTTTAACAAGATATTTATTATAAATTAAAGTTGTATTTTAATCGAAAAGAATTCCAAGTGATAGACGAAAAATAAATTGCTTAAAACACATTTGTTAAGTATTCAATATATACTTATTCTCATTAACTCAAAATAATATTCAATTATTATGAATCAATCTGGTTAAATAGAAAATGAATTTGAAACTCAAAAGAATTAAAATTAAATTTTTTCAATATATGTGACAACCTTTTTTTAAGAAAGCTTTTCCTAAGCACTTTAAATTATTTGAGAGAGGAAGAGAGAGAGATTATTGTGTGCCGTCCTTATTATATATTTACTTTCATCTGGAAATACATTTTTCTCAATTCTTGAAGTTAAGCACTTTGATAGACCTCATAGTGATTTGAAATATATATACTGCTATTTAGTAATTTATACTAATAGAAGAGTTGATAAGTTGCCTATAAGCTCAGAGGATATGTAACATGAAGGCGAACAGATATGTAACATTGAAATCATTGAACGATAAAAAAAAAGTTAGCAATGTACTTCAAGCAACGTTATGAAGTCTCATTTATTCCATTTTAAAAATTACAGAAGTAGAAACTTTATAATTATTTAATGCAAGTAAATAAATATCTTTCAAACCCTTTCATAATATTATAATACTTTCAGCACACATAGCAAGGCTGATTTAGATTATTTATACGTTTCTATAATTCAACAGTCTAAATGAATTAGCAATATATTAAAATTATTAATTTACTTAATTTTTTAGCAGAACTAAAAATATATATTACTTATGCTCTTTTTCATAGATAAATTTTGTTTTTTTATTTAAAAGCGTTAAAGCCCAAATTTATTAGCTAAATTAATTTTTTCTACTCGTAACTGAACAACCTTAGATAAAATATCACTTGTAACAATACATGAAAATTAACTTCATTTGTAAATCTGAATTGAAATATTTATCAGTGCATGTACTAATAAGAAGCTTAAACTGTTACATTTATTTTATTTCAATGTAAATGGAATATTTGGTTTCACAAGTGTTTACTCGAGTTATTTTTTTAAATATTAATCTAGCGTTTATGAACTGAACTTTATGTATAATTATAAATAAAAACAAAAGAATCTTTACAATTTAATTTGGCAAAATTACTGTACGAAAGAAACTTAAAATTTTATAACGAGTTTCTATTGGCTTATATTTAACTTTACATAAGATAATATCCACCGATTAGGGGGAAAGCAAAAATAAGTGGTTTCTACTATGCGAAAATATACGTCGCGGCCGCTTTCGGTGTAAACTTTGCGACGTATCTGTGCCGTCGCAGGCCGCTTTCGAGCAGGAAAGTTTCGACGTATTCCTGCCGTCATGAACCGCTTTTCGACCAGTTTATTGCGACGTAACAGATACGTCGCGGACGCTGAGTTGGTTAAACTTTTGCATGAAACTTTTCAACAATGCATGAAAATTTCCAGCAATAAATGACAACAATGTGGTTTATCAGTTTTTATTGAAGTTATATTCAAAGAATTTAATACAAAGAAATCAACAGCAAATATAAAAAGAATCAATTAAAATCACTGAACATATTGATTTTGTTTGGTGTTTACTTGATGATTGATGTTGATTACACATATCTAAATACAAAACTTAATTATCATGAAATTATTGAATACAAGTCAACAATACACATGAACTAATGTATCTTTATAAACATATAATATTGCAAATCAATTATTAATTACACAAATTTTATTAGTTATGTAGCTAAGCGGAGAATAAATTTCAATACCAATTATAAAAGTACGAAACAGTTACCATAACTGAAATTAGGCAGGATAATCTGAATTCAGAATTATTATTTCCAAGTGAACACTGTATTATTGGAAATTATCGTACCATAAAATTAAAACTATAGCTGTGTAATTTTTTTAATCAATTTATTCACTAATAGTAGTTGATGTTTCAGTTTGGTTAAATAAAATAAAGAAACAGAACTTTTAATTTGAATGAAGAAACTGAAGATATATATCTTAAGCAACACTTACTTGTTTAGCACAAAACATACAGCTATAAAATGTAAAATAATATTTATAAATAAATTATATTTGCAAGTCTTCCACGCCACCCAAGAGGTTCTTATAAAGGCGCGTTCGACCTACATTGCCTATGCACAAAGGAATCTTGTACATAAGCAATTTAGATCAACCAAATTATTTTAGATGGCTGGTTCCCCAGTAGCAAAGTCTACCTCAAGGCCTATCCACCATCCTTTAATTCTTACAGTAATCGAACACATAAATAATCATTTGGTATAAGAACTAAAGATCGTAAATACAATTTTTAATCATAAAATTCTTACTATCAAAGGAATCCAGTGATTTAAATTTTCTTCTTGTTTCAAGTAACCTAAAAGGATGAATTTGACCGCCTCATGTTAAAATTAATTTCCTAAATAGCTATGAAAAAATCAGTCGATATTCGCTATTGATTATACTTGATTGTTCTGTGCATACGCTCTAAATGCATGTTAGTATTCACACCTGCCCATTTTCTGTAGCAATATGCCCACTGTTCACATCTACGAGAATAATAAGTCACAAAATACTTCCCAAATTGCATTGTATCACTATTACTTTCAAACAAGTCAATAACCTCATTAAGAATAATTTTGAAAGTTTGTTCATCCCTTTCTTACAACAAACAACGTAGAACTTTATATGAATCAGCTCGCGAAGTCTGATCTGAGATATGCTCTGTCAACTTTCTGCGCCAACTACGATCCACATGCGAAGTACACAATAGTCGTTTCTTCGGTGGGCCAAATACAGAGCATCAAGCATTGTAGAAGGAATCTGAATCATCACTCATAAAAATGGAGGGATGTATATCCACCCCAGAGGATTTTATACTCTGAAAAGCTACTTCTAAGACTTGCGAATCTTGGCGATTGCTCAGTATTAAAGCAGTAGGGAACCCTTCATGCTTATCATCTAGTACACATACGATACAAAGATCAAAATTGTAATCATTAACACCATGCGTAAAATCAGTACATACCACATCATTGCCATACAACTTCAACATCTCTAGCTGAGCATGGTTCATAATAACAAGAAGGAAATCTTCTTCTTTAAAACACTTATTATTCAAGTCAATAATACCTTGAGGTTTATAATACCTAATTAAAGAATCTGTCTTCTCTAAACTTTTCACCCATGCGTGAACACTCTGGGCATCATTTGCATCTAAAACACCTTGCTTGCTAAGAAAAAATTGATTTCTAATATTTAAAATGTCCCGTCGGTCTAATAAATGTATTCGGCTCAATGAATCACCAACAGAGTCCCGAACATCATTTAAAATTTCTTTGATTGGCTTCTTATTCGACAAATCAATTGCAATCTTCAGACGCTCTTCTTTACTCAATCGAAGCCTACCTAAATCACTGGAATGACCCACATGAGTCTTGATGAACTCTACTTTAATTGTATCACTCTCAATATATGATACTGACATCATAGAGGGACACGTGCCATTTATTTTATTTGATCCTAAGACTTTAATATTTCGTTTATTGTCTCCACGTCCATGAAAATGCCCTGACCTATGGCAATAAAAGTATTCATATATCTTACGATTAACTTGTTTCGTACCACGATGTTTCACATACTGCGACATGTATTCTTGTTCTATATTTTTTTTCCATTCAAGAAACTCTAGTTTTGATTGAAACACTACATTCTCCCTTTGAAGAACCACATCATGAACATTATGTAAATGCTCTTCATAGCATTTTTTGGAAGTTAGATTTTCTTTACACATACAACATATGACTTTATTTTGATTTACAACATGCTCAGATTTGTGATGCACAGAAATATGCTTGTTCAAAAGATCTCTATTAGGAAAACTTAAAGGACACTCACTACAAAAAACTTCTGAAATATTAACACTCTTGGAAGATGGAACAGAAACATCACTATTAACACAAGTTTGAACATTGAGAAACTTTACATTTACATCTTTAGCACACATTACAGTCATCATAGCAGGACAATTTTTACTTTTATTTCCTTGACAGTAATAATAATGGACAACTACATCTTTCCGTTTCTTAGGCCCATTAATTTTAACAAATTTATGCACACCATTTGTATCCTTAAACACCATGAACTCTTCGATAGAATTAAATTGATGACTCTCCTTGTTTACTTTATCACCATGCACATTTAACAAATAAGTTTCATAAATTAAGGAAGTTGAATAAGATTCTCCACAGAAACTACACACATATGAATGTGATTGCGATACTGCTGTTTTACCATGTTTTTGTTTGTTATGACGATTCAGATTGGACTTGTTTTGAAATGTAACATTGCATACATCACACTTATACTGTTGAACACTAGAGTTGCTAGCCCCATCCATTTTAAGTAATCAAAACCTTAATTTTTATAATTATAAATAAGATTTATAATTTAACACATGCAGAGAAAAATAATTTATAAGACTCACTTCCAACTTTTATATATTTACATATTACACATTTTATATATTACACAACAACTTTTATATATTTAACTTATAACGATGGCATTTGAATTGTCTAATTTTGTCAAATGTATTTATAACAATGCTATTATAATTACTAAAGTCATTAAATTTAAATTTTATATGATGGCAAAAAATAAAAATTTGTATTGTGTTACCAATATCTTGACATTTAAGAAGGAAAAAAAAGTATTTCCACCTAAAGCAAAATTTAATTTTACAGAATTCATATATATTTTTCATAAAATTACATCTTTGACATATATTTTGCTTTATTTTATGTGGTTAATAAATTAAAATTGATATATTTGGTAGTACCGTAATTGAAAGTAATTTAATAAAGAAAAATATATATTTATTCAATTCATAAAACAGATTTATCATTGTATAAAGAGAATTATAAAAATAAATACATATCAATTGATACAACTTCTGGTTAAATGTTTATAAATTCCTTTAATTTAATAGAATTATTACAATATACTTTGTAAAAAGTGCTGTAACGTAGTATTCAGAAAACAGTAAACACTCGTTTTATGAACTTGTGGGATTTGTAGAACAATGCTTAAAATCAAGTCGTAAATACATTTTTATAAATGTTTGTCTTCAAATGGGTAATAAATTTATCATTACACAACTATAGTAAGATGTTCAGGAGGGACTACCAGTATGTAAAATGGCAAGTATGGGGTTGGAAAAATGAGCATCTACTGTACTTTTGATTTTGAGATTGATTCACTAAAATTATATTGTATTTATAGGATGGTCTGGTTTTGAGATCCTGTTGGATGTACGAATATAATTAAAAACCTTCTTGATTGTTTGAACGTCCTCTTTTGCTGTAAGTATTGTTATTTTACACAAAAGACTTTTTCTGTGTTTTGTTATGCAACTTAATACTAAACTCTTAATTATAAACTTGAAATAAGGCTCTATGAGCATGTTGATTGTAAAATTTCTAACTCATGATGTGTAAATGTCTTTGTTTACATTGGAAATCACTTTATATTTGTCTAATTGTGTTCCATTTTTAAATTCCTCAATTTCTTTCAATTGTATGTATATTGTATATGGTTATCAGGTTAATATTTTAATAATTCTATTTTAATATGCTTTATGCTTATTAAAATAAGTTTGTGTCTGAAAGAAATTGATATATTATTTTCTTATTTGTATTTTTCCCTCTCTAGTTTCCAATAAAACAAATTGCTGTCCTCGCATTAATATATTTTATTTATCTTCATTTTCATTTATTATAAACAATTTAATTTTAAAAGCATTCATCAAGTTTCCATTGATTGAAAACAATATGATATAAAAAAAAATTTTGTAACTTAAGTGTAAAGAAACACATGTTTAACAATTTTTTTTCATAAATGTTCTTTCCAATTGAGTTTAAACAAACTATAAAATTATTTTAAGAACTATAAGCAATCAATAAGATATTCATTAGCTTTTCAGCATTTACTATCTGAAATCTTCTTAGTATTTTTAGAATAATGATTTTATCACCTTTTTTATTTGTTTGATATTGTAAAAATTAATTGGAAACTATTATTTTTATTGAATAATATCCATGTCATTTCATAGAAATTTATAAAATGTCTGTCTTTAAATATTTTTTAAAGTGATTGGTTTAATTTAATGAATTGATAAATTATTTACTTATGTTATCTCTTGCTACATGTTTGATATATGACAGTTTTTCCCGATTGTAATTTAAACCTATATTTTTGGGTATAATGCACATTCTTTAAAAGTATTTATGTCCTTCTTTCATTAGGTGTCTTTAAATAACTCAGAATTTGTTTGTATGTTAAAATACATTTTTAAATTGAAATTCTCTTCTATGTAACATTTTTACTTTTAATTTATTTTTTTCCAATAAATAAAGAAGGCAATTTCTCAGGAATGTTTTACAGTGTTTAACTTTAATTTTGCTGCACAGTAACAAGATTCTGACGATATAAGACAAATATTATTTATAAATACTTCCTCTAAGTTCAAGAGTATTCCTCTGATAATTTTTGTACATATAATTTTTTGAACACATTTAAATAATGAAGAACCTTCTCTAAAAAGTCTGTTTAACTTTTGCAAAATAAGCAACTTTTACTTGATAATTTTATTTTTCTGTAGAGTATTTTAACTATTGAAATTTTGTTTCATTTGAAATTAAATATTTGTCTTGCATTTCATGTCTTGGCCGATAAAATTCAAACATGTAAATATTTCAATCTTAGTGAATTTTTATATTTCTCATAATGTACATATGTTCTTTTTAAAGCAAGAATAAAAGTATTATTGTGTCTACAATTGACTCACAAAAATTCTATTATATAGAATATTCGGTCGCTTCAATTTATTGTAATTGGTTTCTTTTTGAAACTGCTTCATAGTTTTGTTGTGAGTCTTTTTACACAAATTACTTAGATTTAACATGTAGATTGTTTTATCTTTAATTTATTGCATATATTTTATCTTTCTGTGTTTATAAATATCACCCTTTTGAAATCCCCTTTCATTTAAAGATAATTTGGTAAAGTTTTCTCCCAGATATTCATACATTATTTTGTTTTACTACATCATCTTAAAGCTTAGGTCTCCCTCAGAATCATTTTATCTGATAACCGTAACATTTTTTTTTACTTACTTTTTTTAAAATAACATTAAATGTATGACTTACAAAATAATTATTTAAATATGTAATTTGATCACTACCAATAGATAACAATTATTCAACTCCTATTCATGCAGTCATTCTGACATTTTTCAGGACCAATTTTTAAAGATATACATGTATTGCTTCATATAAGTTTTATTTATATTAAAACAATCTAATATATTGACAAAACATTTATAATACTGTTCTTTGTCAACAGTGATGTATTCCATTCACAGAATATTTCTGGGTTTTGAAATTTAATCTCTATAATTTTGTTGATTCCTGCGATATTCTGTTGCTTGGGCTTTCAATTAACTTAATTGATTTATTTTTTTAAATTGCTTGATTGTCTGAAATTCCTGTTTTATTGAGAGTAATGCTTTCCTGCACAAATTCTTCCTTTTTATATTGTACATGCAGATTTTTCTAAAATTCTCATTTTTATGATAAAAATTAACTGTAATTTTGATGTCTGTACAATGTGTTAATTTATGCATATTTGTTAGATGACTGAAATTTCAATTATACTTGTCCCCCATTTTCTGTAATAAATTTCTTGAATTTATTTGTCATCCAATATCATTGTTTGATTATAAGTATATTTGCAAAGGAGAGTAGTTTTAAAATTCTACTCTATTTTTTGTGTTTTGTTCTTTTTAAGATTGGTAATTTCTTATATTTAAAAAATTTTTATTTAATATTTATTTATTATAATAAATTTTTGGACTATTAAATTTTCAACATTTTATGTTGTTTAATGGAATTTCCTTTTCTTTGTGAGATTATTTCTGTGAGAGATTATTTTATGCAGTTTTAATTTCAAGTATAATTAAATGTATGATTTTAAATTTTTTAAAACATTTTCTGTCAAAGATTAGTGTAATAACACTTTACAATTCATGTTCAGGAGAATACGAAAAAATGTTTTATATTGGAAAATTTTTATCTTAATGATAGTTATACATTTAATGTTACTTTTTCTTTCTTCATGTATAATTTTTAAACTAAGTTTAAATTAATTCAACCAGGACATTTGACAGTGCTTGCATTTACTGAAATTTTAATCGATTATAGTTTGATAGATTGTATCCCCTTCCCATACATTAGCTACTCTGAAATTACATTGAAAATTATTTATTGGTGCTTAATCAATATCTATCTGCAACTTCTTAATTTTTGTAAAGTCCCCCTGCAAAATTAGTCTACAAAATTGTTAGATATCAATTATTTAACCACAGTTAGTTAATAGACTGTTGAAGAAGTGTCTTAGTGTCTGCCGGTATTTTTTTTTTATTTTGAGGTTATTTGAATAGAGATTTTTCTTTTATATAACGTAAATTTTGTTTCTATTTGTTAAAATTATGTTAATTTCAACAGTACAGAGAAATACATTGCCTTTAATATTTCAGAACTGCCTCAACATTTTAATGACATAACAAAAGAAATATTTTTTATTATTTATAAAAATTTATTAAAAGTAGAAGGAAACTTAACACCAACATGTCTGCATTTATTGCTTTTGTGAACAATTTTGAATTGCAGAACCTTTATGTTGCAGTGTTTGTGTCACTTTTTGGGAACATGACCACTTTTCAAAATTGATTTAAATAATTTATATCTGAATTATATAATGTATTCTTAAAATAAAACTTTTTGTTTTAACAAAAGTGACACTTTGATGGATATTTGACACATTATTTTAAAGTGTCAAAAATTCTAGTTAAATAATTATAATAAAGTACTTTGTAAAAATTGATTTAATTTTGCACTCTTAATTAAGCATTATTTTTTGAAATCTTAATCACTATAATTTTATTTTGTTTTTGGAATAATCTGTGTCTTGCAGATTCTGTTATTATTATAGATTATTTTCTTATATTGTTTGATAGGTTACAATTTATTTTTTATTATTTTTCTGAGAAAATTTTTTTGTCTTTGACATTTTTTTTCATATATTATCTATCAAAATGATAAGAGTGCTCTACAATTTATTGTTGAAATACTTGAGTATAGTATTCATGCCTATAAAATGTGTGGAATTATAAGCATTTATTCTAATAAAATTTCAGAAATACTTGTTCCCCTCTTTTCTCTTGTAATGTTTCGAATTTATTTGACATGTTTGCTCATACACTAAAAAAATAGGCTTTAATATCAACTGAATTTTTTTGTCCTTTATGTTCTCTTTAAAAATTGATATGTGTGATAATGCGAAAAAATGTATTAAAATTGTAAAAATTAATAACATATTATTCCATCTTTTTTAAGGATTACTTAGTAATATTATTTATAAGATACATAGATAGTATTTCTTTTATTAAATCAATTTAAATCTCAGAATTCTCATAAAATCATTTTACCTCCTAACTTTAACATATTTTTTTATTCACTTTCATTTTTTAAGTAATATTAAATGTATGACTTCCAAAAAGTTCCTCTTTGAAATTTGACCAAGGCAGTAATGGATTACAATTATTCAAATCCAATTCTTGCATTCATTCTCCGATTTCTCAGGACAATTTTGTAAAGAATATATAGATATTGATTCATATAAGTTTGATATACGCATGCATATTAAAGCAATGTAGCATATTAAAGCAGCATATATTATAAATACTTATAATATTGACATCATTTATGTGGTATTCCATTCAAAATATTTCTGAATTTTTAAATTTATTTTCTAATGTTATATACAAAGGATCTTTTTTTTTGTACTTTCAATTAACTTCATTGTTTTATTTCTTAAATTGCATGATGGTCTAAAACTCATGTTTAATTGTGAGTAATGCTTTTTTGCACAAATTCTCCCTTTATATATTGTGCATGCAGATTTTCTTTCTAGTAAGAGTAGAAATGATAAAATTGTTCCTTTTTATCTTAAACCTTAATGAATGTACAATATGTTAATTAATGCTTTTTTATCAATATGAAATTTCAATTATACTTCTCTGCCAGTTACTGTGAAAAATATCTTGAAATTATTTTGCATCCTTTTTCATTGTTTGGTTTTGAAAGTTTGGAAAGGAGAGTAGTTTTAGAAATCTTTTAAGTTTTTTGTGTTGTGTGTTCTTTTTAAGAATAATAATTTCTTTTATTTAAAAAACAAGGTTTATTTGAATAAGTTGTGTTCATTTTTAAAATATTCAACATTCAATATTGTTTAATTGATTGTACTTCAAAATTTTAAAGATTTTTCCTTCATACACTATTTTAAGCATGAAGTATATGATTTAATAATTTTTTCATTTTCTATAAAAGATTATTTTTTCCATTTTGATTTTTTATGTAACATTAAATGTATGATATAAAAGGTAACAAAAGATTAATGACAGATTAGAAATCCTGTTGAGGATATTCTAAAAAAATATTTTAAACTTGAAGTATTTTATTTTGATAGTAGGGATGCGCTTTACATTACCTTTACTTTTTTCATGTGTAATTTTTAAAATAGCTTTAAGATAGCTTATCGAGGATTTTTGACTGTGCTTGGAAACTGTAATCCATTATAGTTTCATGGATTGTATCCCCTTTCCCTCATATTAGCTACACTGAAATAATTTGAAAATTATTCATTGGTGTTTGATAACTATTTATGTGCACATCTCTTAATTTTGGAAAAGTCCACCTGTAAAATTATACTTGAATTTGTTAGATATAAATTATTTCTCCAAAATTAGTTCATAGATTTTTCCAGATTGCACTTAGTGTCTGCCATTATTTTTCAAGTTATTCAAATAGGAATTTTGCTTTTATATAATGTAAATTTTGTTTACATTTTGTAGAATTATGTTAATTTCAAACTATAGTGCTTGTATAATTTAAGATAAAATGTTTTTGTATAAATTGTTACTTTTATAATTTCTCCTTTTTGCAGGATAAATAACTAAAATTGTTGCCAAGATATTTTTATAATATTTCTTTTAATACATCATTTTATATCATGTAATTCCCATTAATTCATATTATAACTAAGCTCCTACATATATTTATTTACTTTTTTTTTAAATAACATTAAATTTAGGCTTTGTTCATGTATAATTCTTAAATTAACTTTAAGATAATTTATCAGGGATTTTTGACAGTGCTTGCAAATTGTAATCTATTATGGTTTTGTAGATTGTATTTCCTTTCCCACATATTAGCTACACTGAAATTAATTTCAAAATTATTATTGTTGTTTGATTAATATCTATGTTTTAACTCTTAATTTTGGAAAAGTCAACCTGTAAAATTAGTTTGAAATTTGTTAGATGTACCATTTTGTTATATTCATAGGACTTTCTGTTGCTTGAATAATCAATTAATTTCTTAAATTGCTTGATGGTCTGCTAGTCCTGTTTTGTTGTGAGTAATGGTTTTCTGCACAAATTCTTTCTTTATATCATAACATTCAGTGTTTTCTTTCTTTTGAGAGTAGAAATGTTGAAATCGCTCTTTTTTTCTCATAAACATGAAGTGTAATATTTATGACTGTACAATGCATTGATTTATGAGTATTTATCAAAATAAATTTCAGTTATATTGGTTTGCCAGTTACTCTTATAAAGATCTTCAATTTATTTCTCATACTTTCTTATTGTTTGGTTCTTATTTGTTATTGTTTGACTTATATTATAAAGATCTTCAATTTATTTCTCATCCTTTGTTATTGTTTGACTTATAAAAAATTACACTTTGAAATTTGATCAATGCAGTTATAGATTACAATTACAATTATTCAAATCCAATTCTTGCATTCATTCTCCGATTTCTCAGGACAATTTTGTAAAAAGGAATATATAGATATTAATCATATAAGTTTGATATCTGCACGCATATTAAAGCAGCATATATTATAAATACTTATAATATTGACATCATTTATATGGTATTGCATTCAAAATATTTCTGAATTTTTAAATTGATTTTCTTATGTTGTATTTATAGGATCTTCTGTTTTTTGTACTTTCAAATAACTGTACTGCAAATGCCCTTTTCAATGTCCAATCTTTTATAAATAGTTTGCTCTGCAAGGCTAATGATTTAATTTTCATATAATTTGATGATCATTAATTAAACATGTTTCTATGAAGAAAATAGAAAATTTTTATGTTGTAATATTTGTAGATTATTTATCTATTTTTTATAGTGATATTTTAGTCGATGAATATATTCCATTTGTTATAAATTTTTTTATAAATATTTCAAAAAACCAATGAATTTAAAGAGAATCTTTTATTTACCTAAAAGCCTTTGTAAACAATATTTTTACAATATAAAATATTTTTCATTTTGTCAAGTATTCATTTAGACTTATTGTAATTATATTATATTTACAGAATATTTTGTTGCAATTAGATTAAATAATGATTTCTGGTTTATGTCTTCAAACTTCTTGAACCTTTGGAATTCCTCTTTTATTGTAAGTTGGGTTTGACATACAAACCCAACCTTAAGGAGAAGAAGAAATGCAATAATACTTATCATCCTTTCTCATTATAATTATTTTCATTTAATCCATATATTTTGTCGTTGGTATGTCAATAAAGGAAACTTATGGTTACCAATCACTACAATTTATCTTATTTTTTGTTTGATGTAAATTCTTCTAAAACTATAAATTCCTTGCAATAATTAAGATATTTTACTTAAAATTAATGTTATTATTTTTGGTAAATTTGCCTTTAAATATTATAAAATAATTAGTTACAAGAGATATCACCTCCTTATCGATACATTCCTTATTTTTGACATTATTTTGAGAACCATTTTCCCTTTTAAAATATTTTTTGTCCTTTGCTGTTGAATTATTTTCTATTTTCTTTTTTTTCATATAACATTTAAAAGGAATACTTCGAAAATCATTAATGTATTTCATATTTTTTAGCAGTGTAATATTAGATTTCAATTCATATTCTTACCTTCGGTTTAAAGTAAACTCTGTAAAATTGATTTCATAATTGTTTCTTAATGATTGAAAAATATACACTTCAATTATATAATGCTTTTGATGCAGTGCTTGTATAAAATTAGTGTTGTTAAAGTTTGAATTTATTAATAATGTGTTAATTAAATTTTAACTTTCAAGCTCTTAAATGCGATTTACGTATGTCAAAATTTTCAGAAGTTTATTAAATATCTTTTTCCTTTTAACTTCATGGAAATCTTATCTTTTCTAATATATTTAATTAATTAAAAATCTAATTTGAGCTGATACTTGCTTTTATTATAAAATATACTTCTGTTCCTTCATTGTTTCTTAGTCTAAAAGTTACTCCTTTTTAATATTATATTCCATTTTGCCTTTTATTAAATAAATGATAAGACTATTCTAAAATATTATAATGTTTATTTATTTTTAAATTCTGCTACAATGTTGCAAGATTTTTATGAAGAATATTTTAGGAGTAGTATTAACATAAATAAGAGTAAAACAAAACTAAATTTTCTTAGAATTTGTGCACTTAGGATTTTTTTTTTTGAAGTACTTGAAACTAAAGGACATATTCTCAGTAGTGTTATTTTATTTTATAAGAAGAAACAAGTTTTAAACTTGATGCTACCATTTTCAGTTTTATTTAGTGCATATTCTTGGCTAAATGTTTGTTTTATGTTACTTAATCTTAAATTTAGCAGCTTGAATGTGTGCATGTAAAATATTTCTTCCCATTAAAATTTTTGAGTATTTTACTGTACTGCAAATGCCCTTTTTAATGTCCAATCTTTTATAAATAGTTTGCTCTGCAACGTTAACGATTTAATTTTCATACATTTTGATGATCATTAATTAAACATGTTTCTATGAAGAAAATAGAAAATTTTACAGTTGTAATATTTGTAGATTATTTATCTATTTTTTATAGTGATATATTAGTCGATGAATGTATTCCAATTGTTATAAATTTTTTATAAATGTTTCAAAAAACCAATGAATTTAAATAGAATCTTTTATTTACCTAAAAGCCTTTGTAAACAATAATATTTTTACTTTATAAAATATTTTTCATTTTGTCAAGTATTCATTTAGACTTCTTGTAATTATATTATATTTACAGAATGTTTTGTTGCAATAAGAGGGATTAATGATTTCTGGTTTATGTCTTCAAACTTCTTGAACCTTTGGAATTCCTCATTTATTGTAAGTTGGGTTTGACATACAAACCCAACCTTAAGAAGAAGAAGAAAAAATGCAATAATACTTATCCCTCCTTTCTCATTATAATGATTTTAATTTAATCCACATATTTTGTCGTTGGTATGTCAATAAATAGAAACTTATGGTTACCAATCACTACAATCTATCGTATTTTTTATTTGAAGTAAATTCTTCTAAAACTATTAATTCCTTGCAATAATTAACATATTTTAATTAAAATTAATGTTGTTATTTTTTGTAAATTCCCCTTTAAATAGTTAGAAAAGATTTCCCCTGCTTATCGATACATTCCTTATTTTTTTACATTATTTTGAAAACCATTTTCTTTTGTAAAATATTTTTTGTCCTTTGCTGTTGTATTATTTTCTGTTTTATTTTATTTTCATATAACATTTAAGAAGAATATTTCAAAAATATTTGCAGTAATTTTTATTTTTGATCAGTGTAATATTACATTTCAATTAATTTTCTTACCTTCGGTTCAAATTAATCTCTGCAAAATTGATTTCATAATTGTTTCTTAATGTTTGTAATGTAAATCTCTTTCGTAGTTGTGTGGCATAATAGATTAGAATTCATGTTAATGAGTATCTGAAAATAATATTGAAATGGAAAATTTTATTTTGTTGGTAAGGAAGTACATTATTTATTTGTTTTTTATTTATATTAATGTTTTTTGGACAAAGTTTAACTTATTTCTCAAGACATTTTCAAAATCTTGCTTTGACTTAAAACGTTATTATTTTTTGTTTGTTGCATTTCATGCCCTTTCACATATATTAACTACACTGAATATAATTGCAAATTATTCACTGACTGGGGCTCACCAAGAAGGACCTTTATTCTTCCCCCTTTTTGTTTCAGATTATCTTCGGGTCAGTGGTCTTATGTGTCAGTCAGTGGACCTTGTCTGACTTTGTCAGACAAAAGGAGGATAAGCCACAACAACAACAAAAACAGATTTTGCTTTTATATAATACAAATTGTGTTTTTTATATTTGGAATATGGTAATTTAGTTAGACCTTTAAATACTTTGCATTTAATATTTCGGAACTGCCACAAGATGATAATGATGTAACACCAGAAATATATTTAGATTATTATTTATAAAATTTCAAGAAAAGTTTTCTACAACTAGTCTATATTTAAGGTTTTTTTTACCCTTTGAAATTAAATAACGTTAAAGTAAAATTATTTCTGTAATTTAGAACATATAGTAAAAAAATCTTAAAACTGATATTACTAATTAGTACAAGTATTAAAAGGTTCTGCTGTAAATAAAACTATTTTGTTGTTGCCAAAAATTACACTTCACACTTTGAAAGAAACTTGCAATATGTTAAAAGATTTGATAATTATAAAAATGTAATGATATAAAAAAATACTATGTTAAGATATATGTAATAGCCCATTCAAAGGAATTCTGAGTGTTTAAACTGATGTAGTATAATTTATTTGTATTGATAGGATATTTTGTTGCTTGGACCTTCAATTAACTCTATTGATTTATTTCTTACATTGCTTGATGTTCTGAAATTCGTTTTTTGTTGTGAGTAATATTTTCAGCTCAATATCTTGTTTAGTATATTGGAATCTTGCAGTTTTTCTTTTTATCTTGAATAGATATGAAAAATACCTGCTATATACACTAAGCATAATATGTAATACTTTTGTTTGTACTATGTGTTCTATTTGACATATTTATTTTTATAAAAAATAGTTTTTAATTATTCACCAATTATTCTTTTGTCATATCTTGAATATATTCCATATCCTTTATCTTTCTTTGGTTATGAATGTTTACAAAGGAGAAGAGTTTAAAAATATCTTTTCTTTTTTTGAGTTCTGGGTTATTTTTAAAAATAATAATTTTTTATGCTTCATAAGCAAGTTTTATTTGAATTAATTGTTATGATATTTTGAAATTTTAATATTTAATGCTTGTTAATGATATTGTTTATGAGAAATTGAGAATTTTTTCGGTCATCACATAATTTTAAATCTCATGTGTTTCAAATTTGCATTTTTCTCCCGTTTCTATGACAGATTATTTTACTCATTTTGAAATAATATCAATGTACAATTTTGAAATAATTTATGATATTTTCTGTTGTTGATGAGTTCAATAATATAATGCAATCCATGTTCTAAAATATCTAAAAAATTATTTTGAATAGGAAAAAAAAATTTTTATGTAGATAAGAGTGTACTTAGAGTTTTTTCTTTATTTGTAATTTTTCAACAAACTGTAAAACAAGTTTTCTAGGGGAATTCTGAATAGTTGCTATGACCAGAAATATTACTACCTTTAAGTTGGATGGATTGTATCCCCTTTCATATTTATTAATTACACTAATAATAATTTCTCCACTGTGTTTTTGAAATGGTTTGAATTCACATTTTGCTTTTGCACACTACAAATTGTGTTTTATATTTTATAAATATGTTATTTATAAATAGCAATTTGAAATACTTTGCCTTTAATATTTATGAACTGGAGAAGATTTTAATGAGACGAAAATCGAAATAATTTTTTAATATTATTTAGAAATATCTATTAAAAGCTTAAGAATAGTTGACTATAGTTTGTGTACATTTAATGTCTTACTGTGCACTTTGAAATTAAAGAACATTTACATAAAAGTATTTTCGTAAATTTGAGTAAAATGGGACATTTTAAAATTGATATAATTAATTAACATCAGTAACTAATGTTTTTTTTATTTTACTTTTTTTTTTACACATTATCTTTTATATTTTAATTTTGCAGATTTTTTATATTTATATTTGGAATGACAAAATTTCTATTGTATATTATAAAAATTAAGTATAATATTTTTGTCCATACACTGGTTTTATTTTAAAAAATTTTTTAAATATAAAATTCATTTAAACTTATCTGCCAGTTACTTAATTAATACCTTGTAGTTGTTCAACATGCATTATCATTGTTTATAACTGTTTGCAAAGTGAGAATAGTTTTCAAACTTACTATATTTTGTGTATTATGTGTTATGTTAATGTATAGCAATTTTTTCTATTTATTTAACAAGTTTTATTGGAACTTGAGGTGGTGTTTACAAATTTCATGTTATGGAAATATTATATTATTTCAATTTCATTAGAATTACATTATTTTAAAAATTGTCATTTGCTGATTTAAAATATAGATATTATTCATAAATTTTATCTGAATAGTGATAAGTTTCTGTTATTAATTCTTTGAATTGATTTAATCTTTCATCATCAAGTAAATTATTTGATATTAAAAATTTGTTGCTTAAATATTTCACTTGGAAGCTTGAGGATTATTTTAAAGTATGTATGAAAATGTTCTTCTGATAATATATATTGTTTGTAACTAAAAGTTTTCATTTTGAAGTGATCTTTTAACTGAATAGGAATTTATTTCATTTTTAATTTCTTATATTTTCTTTCAATGAAAAATAATTTTTTTTCTAAATTAAGATTTATATCTATATATTTAGTGAATGAGAAAGATTATTAATTGAATCTTTTTATTTATTTATTTTTTTTTTAATTACTGTTTGAGTAAGACAGTTATGGCTTTAAATTGTGCAATTGATAAATAAAAAAAATCAATGTAGACAACACAAAATATCAAGAAAACATCAACAATAAATAAAATTGAGCAAGGCTTAGAAACATGAAATGAAATTAATTTAAACAAATAGCTATATTTGTCAAGTTTTGATTTAAAAAAATCATTTTAGCTATCTTTTAGCAGAATTTTAAGAAGAGATGGAATAAAATTATAGAATCATTTGCTCTTTATTTTTGAAAAATCCTGTATAAGTAAAAAATGCTACCTTATTATGGTATGTATTTTAATGAATTACTGAAGTATATTCTTATTTTTAATAAAGTTTTTACTTTGGAATGTCAAGGGTATCTTGCAATAGAGTTTTAAATATACTAGAATCTCCGAGGGAAACCATAATTTTCACTAACTTCTACACTTTTCTCTATTATTTATTAACTTATTCAGCTGAAGTTTATTTTACATTTTATTTATTTGTGTCCCTGAAAAATTATTTTAAACCATAATTTAATAACATTTACTTTTATCTCAAATTTTAGAAATCATGATTAGAAATATTTTTTAAACTCTTATATTAACTGTGCTAGAATATCAATTGGTACTTCAACGCGAATTTTCGTTTATATTTTTCTGTTCACATGAAAATGTCTAAATAATGTTTTGACTTGTGCCATCATTGTTTTTCATATGATGACCATTTCAGTACATATTTTAGACTGAATGTGTTGCTTTTTAATTGCATTTAAGAATGAAATACATTGAAACATATAAGTCAAGGTAAATCCAAATTTAAAAATGTATATAATCTTGTAATTTATCTAAGATAATTTTTAGATTTCATTAGCTAACTTTTTGTTTTAGTAGGAATATTCTGCCTAAGCATCAATCTAAAGTAGGTAGGATTTCTTTTTTTTAAAAGAAACCATGCAATACTGATATTTAATTATGTAAGGATACAATATTGAATATTATTTTTCTTGTTCAAGAAATTAACAAAACATGAAGTTTTGTATGTCTATATCAGAAACTTGAAGAGTATAAATTAGTGACATCTTTGTATCCTTTTTAAGCTGAAAGTATATTCTAAATTTTAATATTAATAATTTAGTGTAAAATAATTATATATATATATGTATGTATGTATGTAGTGAAACAATTTATCCATTGCATGATACATAAAAATGTTTGCTACAAAACTAGCTACTTCAAGGAATTCACTTGTGAGTTAGTTTATTGTATTCATGTTAATGTATCGAAAAGCAAGGTAAAAATTTATAGCAATGTAAGCAGTTGGGAAAATTGCAAAAATTGGATGATTCCTGTGGTTTTGTAAAATGAAAAAAAATATTTACAGGATTGCTGTTTCAGGGGATTTATATAGCTGTGTTTTGGTACAATTTTGCTTGGTATGTATCCCATAGAAATGTAACTAATTTTTAATAGCTACTGAAAAAATTAGAGTTTTTGAAATTAAATTATAATATATTGAGAGAATTTATAAAAGATAACCTCAACAAGAAATATTTATATGAGTGGTGATTTAATTGTCCAACTAAGAAATGCGGAAAATCAATTTTAATAACAATTACATCTGTATTTAAATTTGGGAAATTACCTATTGAATTCATAAGAAACACATTAGATTCGCTAGTTTTTAAAAAGATTGTTAGCAAACTTTGAAAAATAAGCTAATGAAATATAATTTTTTAATTTAATTAAATTAATATGTGTGACTTTAAAGTTTCCTCCTATTTTTTTTTTAATAAATAACATCATTTATAGTTAATGTATACTCAATGTAGATTCTATTTAAATATCAAAAATAAAGTAAAGCCTCTTTTACACCTTATTCATTATGAATATAAAGTTTCTTTAAATATTTAGCCATAGAAAAATTGCCATTCTTCTCAGAATATTTACTTTAATACAATAAACCTGGAACAGTTCCCAAACTCAAATACAATTTAAACAAGTTCATTGCAAGAGCAAAAATAAGTAAGAAAGTTAGCAAGACAATTTTTCATATTTTATAATTTGGAAATTACTCATTATGGAAAAATCTGTGACTATCATAAAATAAAGTGTTGCACTGAAAATTCTTCCAATATCAGATTTTCTTTATGAAGAGCATTTGTATAATAAGAGTGGATCAGTAAATAATTGTGGTGTGTTACTTTATTTAAAAGAAAACATAAAGAAAATTAAAAAACTTCTTTTTCTATTACTGTGGACACAATTATATCAATTATTCATATATTAGATTGAAAATTGAGGGGTACCTGTTTACCAATTACTGCTATTATGTATATAATTTATGCCACATCCTTTGCCTTTGTTGTAATATAAATGTTTACTAAGGATAAGAGTTGTAAGAATCTATTTTTTTTAAGTCCTGGGTTCTTTTGAAGAAAAATAATCTTTTATGTTTAATAATGAAATTTTAATTGAAATATTTGTTACGATATTTTAAAAATTCAATATTTAATATTATTTGGGGAAATTGTTTCCAAGAAATTTGTAATTCTTTCTGTCATTACATGATTTTATTACTCTTGTTTCTAATTTAGTTTTATTCTCTCCTTTCTCCAAAAGAATATTTTATTCAATTTCAAATAGCATGAAATGTATGATTTTGAAATAATTTATGATATGTCCTGTCATTGATGAGTTCAATAATATAATGCAATCCATGTTCCAAAATATCTGAAAAATTATTTTGGATAGGAAAAATGTTTTCTTTTGTTGGTAGGAATGTACTTATTTATTTTTTCTTTTTTATTTGTAATTTTTTTTACCAACTGTAAAACAAGTTTTCTCGAGCATTTCTGGGCAGCTATTATGACCAGAAATATTATTACCTTTAAGTTGGATGGATTGTATCCCCTTTCATATTTATTAATTACACTGAAATTAAAATTATTCTTTGATGTTTGATTTATGTCCGTTTGCAATTTTCATCATTTCAGAGAAGCCACCTTTAAAATTAGTGTAGAAAAGTGTTATTTATCAATAATTTAGCATCTTTAAATTAATATACTGACCCAGTATGCACTTTGTGTTTCCAACCATTTTTTTAAGTGATTTAAATACAGATTTTGCTTTTACATAATACTAATGGTGTTTTTTATATTTGGAATATGGTAATTTAGTTAGACGTTTAAATTCTTTGCATTTAATATTTCGAAACAGCCACAAAATGATAATGAAGTAATAACAGAAATATTTTTAGATTATTATTTATAAAATTTCACTATAACTAGTCTATATTTAAGGTTTTTTGTACCCTTTGAAATTAAATAACGTTTAAGTAAAAGTATTTCTGTAACTTAGAGCAGATAGAAAAAATTTTTACATTTGATATTACTTATTAGTATAATTATTGTATGGTATTTGATGTAAATAAATCTTATTTTATGTTCACAACACAGACATTTCACTTTGTAAGTCAACGGAATCTTACAAAAGCGTTAAAAAGTTTAGTTAATTCAAAAACCTTTGATTATAAAAAAATACTTTGTAAAGATTGATGTGCTATCCCACTTAAAGGATTTCTGAGTTTTGAAACTGCCGTATTATTCATTTATATTCCTAATATATTGTGTTACTTGAACTTTCAGTTATCCTAATAAATTATCCCTTCAATTGCATGATGGTCTTAAAGTCCTCTTTTGTTGTGAGGAGTATTTTTCTGCAGAAAATCTTCTTTTGTATATTAGAATTGCAGATTTTTCTTTGATAAAATTGCTCCTATATATTATAATCATTATGCATAATATTTTCTGCTGTACAATGAGATCATTTTTACAAGGTTATTAGAATGAAAATTCGCTTGTACTTGTTCGCCAATTACTATTATAATATATTGAAGTTAATCTGCATCCTTTATCTTTGTTTGGCTATGAATGTTTACAAAGGAGAAGAATTTATGAATTAAAATTAATTAATTGGTAAAATAATTTATTAAAATTAATTGGTAAAATAATTACTGAGATGTGCATGCATTAAATAAAAAATTAATTTTGTAAAATAATAATTTTTCTTTATAAACTAATTTATGAAGCCTACAATTCTTTATAATTATCAGAGGCATAAGGAAATTCATGTCTCTATATTTATAAAAATTGTAAAATTACATTCACATTTCATCATTATGAACTAAATTAATAATAAAAATATACATTTGTTTTAATTATCAAAATGAAAGACAGTCATTAATGAATTTAATTTGAAACTCCATTGAATATGACAGTAAAAATGACACACATTTTTCATCGTGCACAATTCCGAACATTAACTCTGTTATACATAGGAGAATAAAGAGCAACCATGAATAAACAAGTCAATAATAAAATGTAAAACTCATCTGAAAATGTCAGAAAATTTATTATGTCGGAAAATTAATGAGAAATGAGTAACACATAAAGTTTTACTTATACTGGCATAGCAGGAAATTACTTTTTTTACTCTTTAAGTTGCATTAATGAAACAACAGCTTTAAATTGCTACCAAAAAAAACTTGAATGCCGAAGAGTAATTTATTCATTGATAAAAATGAAAACGAATAATCTCACCATATCACTGATATATGTAGACAATAAATTAGGAATACCAAGCTTGAAAAAAATTAGCCATATAATTTTAAGAGAAAAAACATGTTATATTTTAATTCGCTTTAAAATTAAGCAATGTGATGTCTCATACCACCTGTCTGTTTTAATCTGTGATATTCCTACATTCAGTCACTCGTCTTAAAATAAAAGTTTTTTTGTGAAAGATCACACTTATTTTTATGCTCCTGACCCCCCTTAATTTTTAACTATTTATGGTCGTGGAAAAAAATAACAGCTGCACAGAAAAGTAAATAAAATATCGTCTTCCAGCTGCAGTCCCAGTTGCGGATAAAGATACCGTCATTTTTTACGAAAATTTGATATTTTGTAAGAGTTACAGAAATATTTATATTATTTTTCAGAAAATATCAAAATAAAAAGAAATTGTATAGATATTTCTTTTTTGTATTATCTTGATGTGTTATTCAGTTTTAAAAGTCTTTTATACATTTCATTTATTGAAAAACGCAACAATTTGTTTTAGGAATATTTTAAACTCTTGAAAGTATTCCCATACATTATTGTTTGGAGAACATCTATTTAAAAAGTTTGTATTTAATACATTTGAATTTAAAAATGTTAAAATATTATCTAAAATAAAATCAGAATTATTTCACTCTATGTTAATTTTAAAAAATCTTTAATTTTAAAAAATAACTAAACAAATTCTTTGTGTGAGAAAATCTCTAAATGCATAACTAATAATGATTTATAATGTAATTCAAAATTCTGAATATAAAATCAACATTAGAAAAATTAATGTCAAGAAATTAGATAATCTATAACTTTGAAATACAGTGATTATATACTATACATTTACAGTTATGAATATCTTAAACCTGAAAAACACAAAAAGAAATATATGTTAAGAAATAATATGTTAAGAAAAGATTAGTAGTATCTTTAATTTTAAATAATGTTATTAGACAGAAACATTTTTAACCCTTTTATTTAAATATGAATTGGAACTTCATTCATGAAAATACGTTGTCTTTTTTTACATTTTATAAGTTCAATTTATTTCTGGTACATTTAAGAAATTCTTACTTATATATATATATATATATATATATATATATATATATATATATATATATATATATATATATATATATATATATAACTGTACTTTACATATGACACTACTTATTCAAAAAACTCTTAAATCGAAGGCTCATCTCAAAGTGATTACTTAGAAAAATATCACGTAAAAAGAAATTTAATAGCATTTGGAATTATCTTCAGTGAAAACGAAATTGGTGTTAAATAGTTTCATTTGAATACCACTATTTAATATAAAATAATTACACTTTTTTAATTATTTTGTGATTATGAATATGCTGATAAGATAAAAGTTATAATGTAATTTAATTTGTAGTTAATACATTATTCAATTTGTGGAGAATTTACCCAAATATAAACTATCCTTTGTAATAATTGATACTGACTTTCTCATCAATTATTGAAAAAATTCTGTGATTCACTATCTAAATGTTTAATAAGTTAATACATATAATATATATATATATATATATATATATATATATATATATATATATATATATATATATATATATATATATATATATATATATATATATATATATATATATATATATATATATATATATATATATACATACATATATATATATATATATATATATATATATATATATATATATATATATATATATATATATATATATATATATATATATATATATATATATGTATCCTATTTAGGAGAAACTGCGACAGGCATATGATATAACATTAAAAAAAGTATTGATATAAGATCTTATAAGATGCATGATGGTAAAAGTAAAATTACGATATACAATGTAGTAATTTAATATAGAACGTAAAAAGGCGAAAAAATTATGGTGAGGAGTTTCTCCAATATGCTTTTATAACATTAAAGAGGTAGAGAATTAAAACGTGCAATACGATAGTGATTAAAATTAGTGCTGTCAATTAAATATGCTGAACAGTATACTATTCATTGCATGTAGCACAATAGGGCTTAAACTCATTTAAAAACAAGTGCTTATGTGCAAAACGAGTGTGCCCAATACGTAAACGAATGAGTTTTGCAACAGATATTTTTCACGAAACGACTTTTGTAACTGAACATGGTCCATTTCCAAGTTACCTTGTATAGGATAGGAGTAATACCCACTAACAGCTGCGCATGTAGAGAAGAAGGTACTCCAATTCATTACACTACAACATGTCCCATCACGACTTATGGCACTTTACTACCCCCAGAGAGACTCTGAAAAGTGTCTGGCTCAAAAACATCACCATCAACAGGGCTGCAAAACTATAAAAAGTCTTTAACTTTATAAACTTTCTTCTTAAATATAGGGACTTAATTATTCCAGAGGAATAGGAGGATTATGATGACTGTGACAGTGATAGACTTCACCTGGAAGAAGATGAATCGTAAAATCCGGATACTCCATCTCTTTCATCTTCTACATTTAGGCATTTTCCGCTTTACCTGTAACAGTTCGCCTGTTTATCATCTCCTTGTATATAATTCATTATTATTTTTTTGCTATTTTCTCACCAGAATTCCAGTGCTCTTACTAGATTACTTACAATTATTGTCATAATAATGTATTGACCTACTTTAATGCATTATGTATAAAATATCTAAACTTTTTGTATATATAGCTTAGAATTTCATATGACCTAACTGACTTTGAGCCGATACACCCAACTATCAAATCCATTTTAAATGCATTAATTATTCATTAATCATCATTATCTCATTAATTTCCAGTAAGTGCAGGTGTATGCATTCAATTCTGTTTTATCATTTTTAATTTTTTTCGTATTTCCATTTATTTTCTTTATTTCTTATATGCATGCAATTTAGTTTGTATTTTATATGCCTGTCTTACCACATCCTGCCATGTATTTTGTCTAATACCTACTTTGAATGCTTCTTACGTATCCACGTGTTAACTCTCAATTGCAACCCAATTGGTGTTAAATAGTGTACTTTACAAACCCTCTTTACTGTGTAAAAGTAATAATTTCCAGTGTCTCCATATGATTGCAAATATAATTGTATTGTCTTGTATGTACTGTGTTCCGTTTTCTTTTCTCTCCAGCGGGTCCATCAAATCTGGTAAAACCCTTTCAGGGTTAAGTACAGGGACCTTTGCTGCTGTTTATTTTACAGGTGCAGTTTAGTCAACTAAATATTCAGAATATTTTTAAAGAAGTCACCAAAATTAAAAGAGGACGTTTATGAATTTTTAATGCTATGAGATAACTCTTTTAATAGCTTGATTTAATCTAAATATTAAGAAAATTCCAAACACAAAATATTAATCATTTTGGGAAAAATAATTATGCCAAATGATTTTAACTTTAAGATGAAGGAAAACTTGGTTAAGTTTTAATGAATCTCAGATCTATGTATATGATATATGACTTAGAAATAAAAAACAAATCAGCAAATACTGTGTAAGAATAATGGTTTTCCATTTCCTTTTTCAATTGAATATCTCATTTTCATTAGATTTCACTGAAGAAATTATTCCATAAAACTAATACCACATTTGGTTGCATGCTAATTTCAATTTATTTTAAAAGCACCTAAATGACACATAATATACTAATTAAGAGTAGCTTAAGAGTTATAAACCATTATTTCATCGATTCATTGATAGATTGGTTTCTGTAACAATGTGTACAAGTAATTTCAAGACTCAAAGTGTGGCCTAAGAAACACTATTAACTTAGCTTTTCGTGGTGGGACTGATATTTCTAGAAACATGTGGAAGTAAATATCAACTTTTAATTGAGGTACGTAAAATTGAGGGTTTAATTGAGGTACGTTCTCTGAAATCGCACACAAGTGCTCGTTTTATAGCTGCACTCTATTTCTTTCTAGCAGTGGCTAAAGATGTGTGGTTTTATTAAAAATTTCAATTTTAGAAAGCATTCAATTTTGTTTGAGTCTTCATCACGCATCTAAGAGATTCCAAATGAAAACGTTAAAAACCTCGGGTGTCAGTCAGTCAATCAAGATTTTGAAGCGTGTTGCGGAGAGTGGCATAGCAGGAGTTTTCGCCTCCTCCCACGCATGCGCAGTGTATTGACGCCACTGTAGTCACTTAGAGTGTAAGTATTCCCTTTTGTTTTTCACTTCTATTTTGATGTCCTTCTGTATGTGTTTTTAATAAATTGTATTGTACTTCGATTATTTGTATTAGTTTTTTCATCGGTGAGAAACCCACTTTTGATTAAGTATTCTCCACGAAGCGTTTTATTATTAGTATTTTATCGTACAGCAGTAAAATCGATGTGTGAGCCTGCCTTAATACAAAGAGATATAATGTTTATATTTCCACAGATAATTTTAACTCATTTGACAATCAAATGTACAGGATAAAGCCCATGTGGGGCATGCTGGTAATGAGGCTGCGTACACCATAGCGAAAGAAGCAATTATAATCGAAGGTCCCAGAATATCACTTCCAGCCCCAAGCTCTTTCTATAAAAAGCGATTTACCGATGATCTTATCAAAGCATGGCAAACACTATGGGACAACGCCTTAACAGGAAGACAAGTCCATGACATATTACCAACAGTGAAAAACAAAATCACCTGCTGGCCACGTCAAGTCACCCTATTTATTATGAGACATGGCCAGTTTCCAACCTTTCTACACAGAATAGGTGCCACTTCAAGTGACCACTGTGCGTGTGGACAGATTGGGAGCCCAATTCACCATGCCATTAGTTGCCCAATTACAAGTTCTCGGCATTTCTGCCCTATCAGCGATCACCTGTTAAAAGTCTGGATTAAGAACATCATCAACAATGGCCGGGCTAGAAGCAAACTAAACAATTTGATCTCTTTCCTCCTTGAGCATAGAGATTTGATTTTGCCAGACGAAGTAGAAGCAGATGACTCACTTGATGAACTGCCCTCCTCTGCTTAGTCAACCATCTATGTTTCAGTGCATACCTGTGGCAACTTAATGACTCAAACTCCAACTGCTTGTAAATTGTCACAAACTATTTTAAACAACACAATCTTCTAACACCACACCATTTTAGTGTATCATTCTGATTAACTAAATTGCCCTGTTCCATCATGTTCCAGCCCCTACTTATGTTTCATGTGTGCCTGGATCTCCTCTCACCCTATTTCATCAAATAAACTCGTCCATTGGAGTCAGACAGAAGCAAATGTGTTACTGCTCTCTAATTTGTGTATTGGGATGCTGCGTTTGTGGCTCGTGGTATCGCTAGCGGGCGACGTCACTCCGACGGTGTCACTCACATTTCTTTCCAGCAAAATCCATCCAAACTTGTAGAACCCTTCTTGGGTTAAGTACAGGGACATTACTGGAGTTTATGTTTACAATCAAATGTACACATGTTATCTCTAGGATATAAATAGCTAATTTCTATCTCAAAATAGGAAATAATTCTATATTTTAGAATTAGACATTGATCACAGAAAATATTTACTGAACTAAATTGTTACTTTAGAAACTAAGTGTATAAAATGCTTCCTAAATTTTATATAGGTAATCCCCCCAAAACTCTGAAACAGCTTTTGATTAAAAAAAATATTACAAACACTAAAAGTGATCTTAATAAAGCAGTATAAAAATTATGTCATGCCTCATATTCAAGATTAAACTTTTCAAAATGTTTAAAGAAAAAATAAACTTTAAATTCAAGGAAGAAAATTATTCTGTCTTGGATGGAATACAAAGAATTTTTCCAATTAAATTTTTTTAAAAAAAGATATACAACTTGAATGGAAAAAGAAAGAGTCACGTGCCAGAATTATAAGGAATAGTTGCTGCATATTTCGACAGGAATTTATCGCATAAGCAACGATCAAAGAACAGTTTAAATTTGATAACTCATTAACTGCATTGTTACGTAAATTAAATCTATAATTTTACTGGAAGTACTCTAAAAATTTTGGAAACATTTATTAAATGGAAAAACTCCAATTAGTCCAGAAATGTTTTTCAGCGCCTTGTTATTCTTCATTATTTTTAGCAAACCCGATTCGGCTAAACTGAGTAATACAGTCACAGATTGCCAAGCACAAAAATCGCCAAATATGGTAAAATTTTGTGATTTTTTTCTCCTCGCCAAAGAATCATTAAAAGTGATTAGTTGCCATATGTGTCACCAAATAAGAAGATGGAATGTCGCACCGCCGCACATCTGGGAAAAGGTTGCACACAATTAGAAATTTTCACCATTTTCATTTCAGATTTTTTTTTATCTCCGGATGTAATGCGTGGCACAGTTTTTTCATCTTCAGTTTATTTTCCCTTCGAATGAAGCACGGAACATAAATATTGTTTTTGTTTCACTGTGGATATAGTGCCGGAATTTCAATCCAGTCTTTTATATTCGTTTGTATTTCACTATGGATATCATGTCAGAAATTAAATTCTGACTTTTATATTCATTTTAGATTTTTCTGGGCATGTAGAGTGCCAGACGAAAAATGAAGGTAAGGATTTTTTTTAATTCTTTTCTGCAGGCATAGAATTCTTACAATTGTATTTTAAGTATTTAAATTTAAGGCCGTGGTAGCCTAGTGGTTAGGATATCAGCCTTCCATCCGGAAGGGTGGGATTCGATTCCCAATGCCGCCAAAGACCCACCGAGTACATGTGATATACGTGCTCGTTAAATCTGTGAAATCGAAAGTCCTGTGGTCGGTCATTGAGCAGTTACCATGGGTGCAATGGTCTGGAGAAATTTATTCCATCTTCAGATCAATGCCAAAATTGAGGGAGTAGATCCTCTGGTGCTGCCACCTATCGGAGAATTTGAAGAGCAAAAGTCGTACTTTCACCTTCACGGTGCTCTGATTAAACGAAAGACGCTCCCAATTGACTTAAATTCTCAAAGCCAAGGCATAGTGAGCTTGGCTTCAAGTGTCATTAGTAACAACAACAGTATTTAAATTTGCATTGATAAATTAAATTACAGAAATCTTCAATTTTTTAAATTTCTAGAATAGTATGTGAAATATTTAAATTTCCAATAATAAATGAAATTGTAGAATCGTTCTGTTTTTTAAATTATTCCAGATTTGCCCATTTTTATGTAAAAATGACTTGCAACATTCTATCTTAAATCACTGGATTTGTCGAAATTATTTTATTTAAATATATTATAATTCATTTACTAGAAGTTCTGAATTTTTTTATTTTAATTATTTTTACTAGATGTTATTAAGTAATTCATTTTGCTACTTTATTTCCGTTAATTCTAATTCTGAAAACTTTTTAAATAGAAACTTTAATCAATTTCTATTATGATTTCTTATATACCATTAGGCTAAGCAATTTAATTTGGGGAAAACCCCAATTTCTTATGCCGATTGGCGACTTGGCAAGGCTGTGACCGTAATACTCAGTTTTACCCTGAGAATTATAATTTAAGGGCTTACAACTTCTCTCAAGTTTTTATAATAAATGATTTACTATGATGAATATATATAGCCCAATCACATAAATGTGACTACCTGTCAGAAGCCAGAATAACCACCTTTCGTAGACCGGACTGAAGCGAGACGCGTACAAGAAGAGAATGAATTATATTCCTGAAGATGGGATTTTGAGCTATACCGACTCCATCGCCGTGACCCAGCTATGCTATACTATGCTATGCTAGGTCACGAACAATCCGATCAAGATAGTCTTACAGATTCTCGATTGGGTTTAAATCAAGTCAATTTGCTGCCAGGAAAGAACGGTAAACTCATCTCAGTCTATGAAGTGGACTTACGCTTTTTTTGTTAATGTTAATATTGATCAGGCATTAATTTTAAGCCATAGATCCATGTTGAACCAATATTCATCAGCAAAACGGGACTAGAGAGAGAGAGAGAGAACAAAAAACTAACCTTTCTTAACTATCATTCACGTGACAAGTATATATTGTATAGTAAAATGGTATGTCATCTTGTTTTCTTATTTTATGATAAAAATTTCTCTTCTAATGATCATGAACTATTTGATTGTACTAATTACTTTCATATGCTTCATACTTCATTCATGCATATTTCTAGCAAAAAGAATTAAAAAATAATCTAAAATTCTAATAAGTAACACAATTTTAATATTGTGATGACGCACATGTTTTTCTTCATCTAGATGCAGAAAAATTAACTTTTTTAGATAGGGAATAAAAAATTAAACTTTCTCATTCATTTTTGTCGGATTTTTACAATAAAATACAATTTTATTTCAAAATGATACAAAACAAAATTTGAAATATACATTTGCATTCCGCTTATTTTAAATAATAATTCAAAATTAATTTTAATTTTAAAAATAATCATTAATTTTAAGTTTTCTTTTAAAATTACTAATGCTTGATTTTTACAATAATTATTAATAATTCTAAATTATAATTACTTATTCCGTTTCGCTAATTCTATTAATACTAATAGCATTTTCAAAACCTAATTAAATAAAATTAAAATTTTGAATTGAAAAATGTGTCAACTCATTAAATTACTTTAAATTCATTAAATAACTCATTAAATTATTGTATAGAAACTTAATAGCTTCATTTAAATGTATATAATCAATATTTTTATCAAAACTGAAAAGTGAAAATTTAAGATCTTCTAATTCCTATATTTAAGAATTTTCCTTATATCATTATTTAAAATATGGATATGTCTCGTACATTTTATTAAAAACAAATGAATAAGAAACAGTCACAAGCAAACCAAAATATTCATTGATTAAAACCCTTTGACTCATGCATCCCTATTCATTTCATTTTTAAAATAACAATGCAAAAAATACAAGAACAATGCTCTGAAATACCCCTATAAATCAATTTACAAAACCCAGCTCAATTCCTGGTTCGAAATTTCTTTTTATTTATTTTTTATCCAAAATGGTTGCATAAAAGTAAAATAAATAAAGAATTTATAAGTGCATAAAATATCAGAGAACAAAAATAAAATATTAAAAAAAAGCTTCCCTTTATTGATTGACCAATGAGAATACTACAAGCATATTTAAACGTACGGGGAAAAGTTGTCACAAAGATGTTTACGAAAATTCTTCGATCCTTCTCTGCGGAAAAGAAATCAATGAATCATACTTTTTCCAATAATATACATTGCCATACGGAGTAAAATAGAGAGACAATCAAAGGCACAATTTCCGTCAGAAAACCCCCTAATAATAAGATCATTATATTTTATGTTCTAATATATGACCACTCCTTTTCTATGCATATATAAGCTGTGAGCTAAAGTTCTCAAACGGAGAATAAATTGAACTTTTAGCTCTTGTTTATCTTTTTTTCTTTTACCATCTGCGCTTCATTTTTTTATTATTATCTGAAGCTCCAATCGGTTTTCGATAATTGCTCACGAGCGGAATTTTTTTTTCCTTTATCCTCTTTGTTTAACTTTTATTCTACAAGCAAGTATGAATGAATAAATTTATTTCAATTGATGTGTACGGAAATAAAAGTAAATAAACGTCAGCCGGAGAAGAAGAGAAGATAACATCCACTGATGTGAGTGTTCTTCCCTTTCTGTGTAGCAATGTGGTGCCAACGTGTGGCCTTGATGAAGCAAGAGACCACGAGAGAAAGAAAAAAAAAAGATGTGGAAAGAAGACTTTGAGAGTTATATGTATGCCGTTAAAATAAAACTTTGCTTTTTACCTGAAAACAATTTGTGTAATTCTTTCAAATGCATGCGTAAGTATAAAAAATACAGATAATATCATCTATTGCATTGAGGTATATATTTTGTAGCTAAATTATTAATAAATAACCTAGAAATTCTAATGAGTAAAAAATCACTCGTTTCTAATGAAAGCTTGTTCGATATGGGCTTTCTAATCATATCGAAAATGCATTTTTAGTAAGCAGAAAAAAATGGTTTGAAATTTAACGTCTTAATATGAAATTATGAAATGATTTTTATATATCTGTGTATGAAAATGGGCTAATATATGAAAGTGCACGATAGGCAACTTTATTAATCGGACAGGTAAAAACCATCAGTCATTATTTCTACATGGAAAAAAGACTCCAAATGAATATCCAAAAAAGGTACTTACTGTTTCAAATGTTTCTAAAGTGAAATCGTTGATAAAAAGAAAAAATCCGCCAGCACAGAAGTCAATTGCAAAGTATTTAGATACATCTGTAGCAACAATAAATAAAACAATAAACCAAGATTTAGAACTTAAAAAAGCTAAAAAACATAATGTTCACAAGGTTTTGCTGAGACATGTGGCTCAATGCAAAACATTTTGTAGAATCCTGTATGAAAACCATTTAGCAGGAGATAAATGGAAATACATTGTGATCCTTTATGAACCATGGTTGTACCTAAATGACTGCAATAAGAAAAGGTCTATTTACTATAGAAAACATCAAAAAAGTGTACAAACCCGGTTCCGTCAATGCAAAGAAAGTTTCAGTAAGGGATTTAAGATTGTCCCAGGTTTCTCCTACAATGGAAAATTAAAAATAAGAAGAATGGGAAAAAAAGTGAAAATCAACTCATCATACTATCAGGAGAAGGTTTTACGTCCAATATCTACATCAGAAATTCCACTTCTTTATCCCAATGTCTTTCAAAGAGTGAAACTTCATCAAGACATAGCTACAAGTCATATTTTAAAAACCACCACTGCATTCCTTGAAAAAAATGAAGACTAATACAGGTACTGCATATATACCTTTTCAACATATTCCTGCGAAGTCTCCTGATGTTTCACCTATGGACTATTGTGCCTTTGGTCTGTTAAAAAGAGCTCTTTCTAAATGCAAACCCACAACGATGGATGGACTCTGGAAAGTAGTGGAAGAGGAATGGAAGGCAATACCCCTGGAAATTTTATGCAAAGTTCTTCTATCATGGAAATCAAGATGCAGACATATAATACGAAAAAAGGCTATCAGATTGAACATTAAAAAAAATAGTCTTTAGATTTTAGATATTAATAAAATGGCCCCGAAATTGCTCTAAAAATGTGTTAATAGCCTCTGTAAAATAATTTAATTTAGTTATTCAGGCATTCAAAAAGATATTTGATATTGAAATTTGCTATATTAACTGAGTTTTGAAGTAAAAATTCAAAAGTATAAAACAAATTTTAACAAGCAGGTGAGGTTACTCTCCCCAAAAACTGGAAATATAACTATTTATATCATATTTTTTCATTTTAAAATAGTGCAGATCATTAAGTGTATTTAGATATTAGTATATTTCCTAAAACATTGATATTTTAAGCATTCAGATTACCAAGCATAATTAAATGGCAGTAACTAATTTGAAATATTTAAAAGTTATGAAATGTTATGAATAATATTATATGTGAAATTTAATTTACTGTTCCATTATATAATTTTAATTTTTTTAAATGATTCTTTAAATTGTTCTTCATCACTTTTTATGTACATTATTTGTTATGTTCGTTATTTTATATTTATTTAGATTTGTATTTAATTATCAAATTTTCAACTGTAAGAAAGAAATATAATAAATCATGTAATTAGTCATCAAAAATTGTATAGTATTATAGACTAAATTAGTCCTTTTCAAAGCAGTGAGAATTAGATTAAATGTATTATTTTTTATATATTTTTGTTAGATTTTAGCTTTTAAAAATAATTTCAACCCAAAATAGTATCATTTACAATACAGGAATGAATATTTATTGGGATTTAAACAAATCACAATAAATATTTTTTTCTGTATTGTGAATGATACTATTTTGTGTTGCGTTTGGAATTCTCTAAAATTATTTACATCAATCCACATAATGTAAAGTAATACTTAAAAATTATAGCTTTGAAAAGACAAAATAAAAAATCAGAAAATAAATATATAGTAAATATACTAAATTTAATTTTGAATAATATTATATTAATCTTCAATCACAATTTTCTTTTACAAAAATTTAGACTTTTCATGTTATTAATGTGTAAAACTATTTATAAAATTAAATTCAAAAATAAACTAAGTCTAAATAAGAGTAACAAGAAACAAACAATTATAAAAGAATAGTTAAAAGCTACAAATTTATTGTAAAACTACAATTAGTCAATTTATTATACATAATATGTGTACTTTAAAGTAAATAGATTTAATAGGATATATTTCCAGATTGTATATTTAAATTTATATTTCCAGATTGTATATTTTCCGTATAATTGAAAACATTTAAAAATTGAGCATGATTTAAAATGCTTTTAATATTTATTTTTTAGTTTTTCCTTCAAACAAAATAGTAATAAATATTTCTTGTAAAATGAAAAATTTATGTAAATTATATTTATGATATGTATAGTCATTACATTTTGTTGATAATTCTTATAAGTTGTCAACAGAATATTTTACGCAGATATATAGTATTTGTGTAGGTTGATTAATAAAAACATAAATTTAAAAAATAAAAATTATAACATATGGTTGAATTTTAAAAAAACAATTTATAATCTTTCATTATAGCTTGGTACTCATAGACAGAAAAATTTAAATTTTTGCTGCATGAATTATTTGATTTGTCATTAGAACTGTTAAATTTTAAAGGTTTCATAGCTGAAACTTTAGGATTTATTTACATTCCATAATATATAAATTTCTTATTGAAAGGAATAAAATCTAAGTTTGAAGAAAATAAAATTTTTTGTTGAGTTGAATGTAATATCCACTATTTTTAATTATTAAATAAGACTAACTAAGTTTTAATTTTTTAAATTAACATTGTTTTATAATTGAGATTTCTGAGTTCTTATACTCATATATTTGATTTTTTATTTTGTAGCAATTATTTTCATTGTTAGAAATGATACTATTTAAATATTTAGCTTTTGTTAAAAATCATCTTTCTTTTATCAAGTGAAAAAATTCTCACTTTCTTTAAAATTGTGTGATTGGTGTGTATTTATATATTTCAATTATATTTTATTTATTTTCTTAAAATATTTAAATAACTACATATTTTATTTCTTTAAATTATGTTTGTAAACGTGTGTAAATTTTACATGGAGCTTAAAACAAACTTTAAATGTATTATGGAAAATGAAATAAACAAAACTTGACTGGTTATTATTTGGCCAAACTTGAGTAAAAACTTCAATGTAACATTTTAAGTTTTAATTTCATGGGTTTAAATGTATTTTTCAATTTTTGTGTGATTTTTATTTACATTTTTTCAGGTGATGATTTTTTTTAATATAGGAAGTACTGCCTGAAAGTTATTTTGCTCATTTAAGAGGTTTATCTGTAGATATGGCAGTGTTCAGAGACCTTCTCCGCTTGAGACTTTCTAGTCTTTCAGCTCACTTAGATAAACTGCAGTCTAAAACTCAAGATTCTAGCACAGGTATATACAAAAAATGTTTTTAACAGAAAATTCTGTATATAAATTAAACACTGATGTATTGATAATTGTTTAAAATTGCATTGTTTAATAAATAAAGAAAAGTAAACATTTTATTTATTTTTTTAAATTTCTTAGAAAATTCATAAAGTAACTTAGGTTATTTAAAATAATAATTAAAATTTTATAACATAACAAATTTTAAATTCCAAAATGGAAAATGAACTGCATTTTACCCTTAAAATATATATATTTCTTTCTTAAAAGTGTTTGTAGTTATAAATCAGGAAAGAAAAGAAATGCTGAAATTTTTTATTCTATTTGTTTTCTTTAGATTTTGTCAACTGAAAAACTTATTGAATTTTAGTTTTTGTGTTATTAATGGGATATGTGGTGATAAAAATAATTCATCTGTTGAGATGTGCCTATTCTAAACATTTTCAGTAACCAATTCTTTTTAATCAACTCATTCTTTTGCTGGGACTGTTACAGTAACTTTTGTTTGATTTATCTTATAAAAGTTAAATAAATTCTATCACAAAAATAATGTTATTTAAATCAAATTTTACTTTGTCTTATTAAAAATCATTATGAATTAATATATTTTTATTCCAATCCATTATCAAGATATTTATATTTCTTATTAAAGATTTACATATTTTAATTTCAACAGAAAAAAACACTACTTTTACAGTGTCTGTTCAAATTTGATTAAATGTATGAAAAATAATTGTAGAAAAAGAACCAAACCAATTTTTTTTATTATTTTGTTTCCAATGTTTAAAAAGCATAGTTTAGATTTTATTTTTCAAAGTTCAAGATAACTATAGATACATGATATTAGAATATGTATTTTTGAACGCAATTCTAATTTTACACGTACTGATATCTTTTTAGGCTGTTTTATTTTAGTAAAAAAAGCTTTATATGAAAGTTGAAACAAATAATTGATTTTTTATTATATAATTTATGCCATTACATTATACAATGTTGTTATGCAATTTATAAATTTTTAAAAATATATGTAAATATTTTTCTGCAAATGATTATGTATTTAATTATAAATTGCTCTTATAAATAATTTCAGTGATCTTTTTGGTTAATATGAATCAATAGTTTTGCTAGTGTAAATAGTGTTCCTTTTTTAATTAAACATTTTTTTGCAGATTGTAGATTTATTCTTTAAATATAACTGTAAATTGAAACATTTCTATTTTTATATTCAAACTCTTAGTTTTCATTATAGTTTTCAAACCTATAAACAATAAACTGCTTTATTTAAAAAAGAAAGAGAGAACAATTTTGGACAAAAATTGTAATAACATTTTAATTTTTTATCTATATAAATGCTTATTGTGCTTTTTTATTAGTAATCAGTAATATGATAGGTTTTTATTTTTAAATGAAATTTTTTGAAATTTTGTGTGAAAACAGCTATTTTATTGTAGGTCGTATTTATGAGCCACCATTAACAAATGTCTTTACTATGCAATGGTTTCTTACCTTGTTCACAACTTGTTTGACAAAAGATACTGTTTTAAGGGTTTGGGATTTAATATTCCTAGAAGGTAATGAAGTTTTATTACGAGCAGCTATTGCCATCTGGGATGGTTTAGCTGAGTAAGTTCTTGTATTTTAATATTATGAATAAATACTTATTTATTAAAGTCAAATTATTTTAAATAAGTGATAATTTTGAGAGAATTTATCTTAAAATGTTTCTTTTATTATTTTTGATGCTAAGCATAAAAAGTGAAAACAATATTTACTATCAATAAATATTAAATGTAGTTGTCACATTACTCATCAAGTGCTTTGCATATTTTTGTTATAATTATTATAAAAGTAAACCATATTTATATAGTATAAATAGCCTACATTTTGATGAAGATGCATTATCCTTTTTCCAAAATAAATTATACAAGTTTCCTATTTCTGCTTTATTTTAATAATTTCTTACAATTATAAAATATAAGATACTCATGCTTAACTTTTTTTATTTCTTTTTGACTTTGACACTGTATTGAGGATCTCAATTTCTCAAAACTTTTATAAGATATTTTAAATACTTGTAATAACAAACTGCTTTCTGAGATAAACCATGTATCCAGATAAAAGATGTTCCTGTTCAGAGCAAAAATGTAGCAAATTTTAAGGAAGTTAAAAAGTGTGTAAAAAAGTCTTCGTTAAAATCCCATAGAGGGTTTCTAGAGATTTTGGGATAAATTTTGCTGAATTATAAAATTGTCCTATTATAAATACATTTGTTCTTAAACATATATTTTTTCTTTCTGAAAATAAAATATAAATTTCTTTTTAAATTGTAAAAAACTATAAAAAAATTAAAAAAAAGCATTCATACGAAACATATTTTGCTATAAGAATATAAAAAATTTTTTGAGCTCTCTTAGGTAATTTTTTGGTAAATGTAATTTTTCCTATTTTATATTTATTTTAGATTTTAATAAAAAACTAAAAAAGTTTAATCCCTGTTTTTTAAAAAAATATCTAATTCATTTTTTGAATAGTTTTGAGATTATTCATAGGATAAGTGTTCTGCTTATTTTCAAATTTTACTAAAAATATATTCAGAATTACATTTACTGATTAAGGATGGATGGTATTTATTCCCAAGGATAATTTATCTGTTTATTTTATGAAAAAAATTCCTCTGCTTTCATTGATTTATTAACAAAGGTAATAACTCTGTCAAGTATTAAATCAGTATTTTCCTCCTTGTACCTTGCCTGTCCTTTAAAATGAAAATCAGGCTTCATTTTTCAAAATCTTTTTAAGTAATGTATTTTTATTCATAGTGATTTATAAAGAGCTTAAGCTTTTTTGAAAGGTTCAATTTAATTTGTAATTATATTTTGTAAATAAATAGAAATTGATAAAAATAACAAAATAAAATTAAATAATAATAAATAAAATTGGTTAAAATAATTTAAGATTAAAAAAATAATTTTAAAAGGTTTAATCATGTTGTCCTTTTTTTTTTTTTTTTTTTAATAAACCAATATCAAGTATTGTGCGTTTCCAATATACAGAAGATTGCCTGACTCCTCTGCTTCTGTGCTTTTCATGGCTTAAAATTTGGGAAAGTTCTCATAATTAAGATGTTTAGTTTATTTTTATCTTTCTCAGCAATTCTATGTGGAGGTTTATACATTTTAAATATGTAAAGAGCCAAATGCCTCTCCCTTGATTTGATATGCAATGTGAGGTACTAATTCATATTTTATCTTATTCCTTGATTGATATTAAAAATTATGAGACATTTTTTAGTAATGATTTACAGAATACTGCAAAAAGCTCAAACAAATAATTTTCAATATAACTTTATTAAGAATTTTCAAATTTACAAAATAATGACAAACAGTAACAACTCACTTTTATTAATAAATAAATTCAATCAATGCAGAAAGACAAAGTTAAAAAAAAAATTAAACTTTTGTGTGATTAATATAAGCATAGATTTCAAAATTGAATATATTTTATAATCCATGAATTGAGATCTAGAAAGTAGGTGGCCTTTATTAAAATAATATGTCTGGTTACCCCTCTTATCTCTTTGGCTTTGTTCACTGTTGTAGAATTTCGTTGAAATACCAATTTACATTATCAAAATGTTTCTTGTTCCATGGAAATGCAATGTTTCTGAGAATGTCTAGTTTGTATATTTTCTAATTTATTTTAACCTGCTCAGTCACAAAAGTCAAGAAGTGTTTTGCCACTTCCACCAATTCCATCACAGACATCAACTTACTTTCAATTTTAGCAATGTTCAATGATTGCAAAAGTTCTTGTATCATCTACTGTCCAGATCCAATTATTTTGAGAGTTACAAGCTTGGTGGATAGTAAAGAATTTCTTATCAGTGAAATAAATCCAAGGCCAGTGCTGACTTTTGGCCTGCCTCAAAAGTTCTCACAATTTTTAGAGTTGCACAAATTTATTTTCTTCAATGAAAGGCTAAATTTTTTGGAATTTGTAAAGCTTCAGTCCAAGTTCTGTTTTTGCCAGTCATCACACACATTAGTCACCTATTTTCCTTTCATGAGCGATCTTTCTAATGGAAGCACTCAAGCGCCATTAAATTTGCTTTTTGATAGCCTTACAATTATTAGAAATGATCACTATTCATTTTTGTCCACTTTCTAGACTTTGACCATCATTACTAAACTATTTAAATCATTAGATAGCATCAAGTTCTATTTCACAGTTCACATTTAACTAACAATTTGTTACTGGCATTTTCATTACTTTAACAACTTAGAAGTAGAAGATATTTTACCACATTGTAAAAAAGCCAAAAACTTATTTAAACTGAGAGACATGTTATAGAATATTTCATAGTCAAAGTGGTAGACAAAAAAATGAAAATACAAATTTTTAAAATTTTAGTTGATTTCTATTCTATATTGCAGTGGTTTTGAGTGTATTTTTTTCAATCTGTAATTTATTAATCGATTAATTTATATTATGGGTATTTCCTTATATGTCTTCCATTATATATTAAGTAAAATTATTTACTAGTAATATTTTACCTATTGTTTCGAGAGTATTTTTCTGTTAGTTGACCAGTGGTGGAGTGGTTAGCATCCCTAACTGCAAAGCAGTAGGTCCCAGGTTTGAATCCTGATTTCGGCATGGATATTCCTTTCTCTATGTTTCTTTATCCTTTAACTTTCGGGGCAAGGATGACATACCCACTGAGTGCTACATTGTAAAAATTGGCATCACCTTTGCCCCTTGTAGCATTAAATCTGATTAAATTCTAAAGAGCAGTCAGGCATTATAAAAATATTTTTCCTAAATATTTTTGTACAATTCCATTATACCTCTGTACAAAAATTGTTGTAATGGGAAAGGAAGAAATTATAATTGTCATAAATACTTGCATAATGTATTCTTTAAAAATGTTTACACCTTTAGAAACTACTAAAAATAGTACAAACATTTTAATACATTTTATAAACTAATTGATTTGTATTCATTGACAAAATTTATTTAAATGCCAGTTTATTTCTGATAGAAAATACTTAAGAATCATTTCAAATATCAATTTCAGGGCTATAAGGAAATTGTATCAATATTTTTAATAAATAATACCATTTTGGCTGCAATATATATTATTATTTATGCATATATTATTAATTTCTCTGATTATTTCAGATAATTCAAAGTAAATATTTCAAATTAAAAGTATGAAATAATTGTTTTTTCCCCCTATGTTCAGTTTTTTAATGCAAAGATTTTTTATGACTGCTCGCATATGTTCCAACTAATTTCCTTAACAAATAAGATGTAAAATCTTAACTTTTTTATTCAAAGTTCATTATTTTTCACTTTAATACTTTTGCATGATATATAGTTTTAATTGATAATAATAGTTGATATAGGTTTTTATTATTTTCTCCTTTTCAGTGATGATTTCATATAATTATTGTAAAATTTATTTATAGTTTTCCCTATTTTATTTATAAATTGTAGTTTCTTAAAGCTGCTTTGAAGCATATTAAATGCTCTTAGCATATTTGTTATCTTTTAAAATAGCATTTTATAGATAGAATATTACAAAAATAAAGTGTATCAAAAATATTAGTTACTTCGACACCTGATGTGCCTACATAAAGTTTTAATGTAACATTGGTTCCTTGATATTAAACAATGATTGGGATTATACTTGTAGTGCTTTTTTGAAAGCTGCCAACATTTTACTTGAATGTGAGAAGTTCTTAATTATTTGAATTCGTTTTAAATAATTTATTTGAATAAAATCAGTATATTGACACATATTTTTCTGAATTGTTTTTTAATAATCTGAAAGTGAATTAATTGTTTAAATATCTGAAAGTGATTCTTTTTCTTCTATTTAAATTTTTATATATTGTATGATTTTTAGAAAGTGCCATTACTTAATATTTCTCATTAAAAAATTTTATTTATTAATTATTTTTTATTTTTACCTTGTGTCTTTATAGCTATTGATGTTGGAAACAGAATTAATGTAGCTTTAAATATTAAATCAAAAGTGCAATCTAGAAATTTAGTTTATAGACTTGTATTGATAAATGCTTTTCAAATTGAGTTTCTTGATTCAAAGTTAGAGCTAATTGTGCTGTAAAAGAGCTAATTATGCTGTAAAAGATGGCATATATTATCTTTTTTATTATTGACTGTTTTATAAAAATGAATATTTTTCTAAAATTTATCCACAAAAATACACATTTTGTAAAAATTATTTAAAAAATTTTATTTAAACACTTCTCCTATAATATAAAGTTTATATTTCTTTCCATTCTGTTATCCTCATATTTAAAGAAAATATTCTCAAAAATTGGATTATTTTTCTTGCCCTCTTAAATTTTAAATTTTGTAAATGAAAAATGCTTTGCTTTTTTTAATTCTTGATTATGTTAATTTATAAATTAGAATTTTTTCAATAAATATATAGATAATATGTTCAAATATAATCCATGTTCTTCCAATTTATATTTAATTACTTCTACAAATTTTCTAGCTGGCATATTTCTTGAGACGTATGAATCCCATTAAATTTTCTTTACTAAATGATATTTAAATTTTTAAAATAAATGGTTATTTCCTACTCTTGTCGATTCGTTATCCATAATCTTTACCATTTAATTTTAATTTTGCTATTTCACTTTTAAAATATTGCACACACAATTTCTAAGGTTTAAAATAATTCTTATTAACATGTTTCGGTATACTTTCAAACTTCTCATAATTTATGATATTCTCTATTTAAGTATAAAACACTCTGAATAACACAGCCTAATATTTTCTTCCTATATGAAACTTTATCAAAACAATCATTTTTTCTGTTAAAAATATAACTTATGCTTCTTTGAACTATTAATATTGGTGAATTAAATTTATGTTAAATTATGTTTTAAATACACATACAATCCTTATACGCTTCCTGCCAAAAAGCCTTGGATGTGTTTCATGTCATCTCAACCTATACTTTTTCATTTTATAAATTGTTAAACCAAAATGAAATGTTTATCCGTGTGTTATTTGATATCATTATTACTCATTATGGGTGAATATAATTTTATATAAATTATAGCTTATATATCAAATCCTTTATAAACTTAATATTTTCTTTAGTATCACCTTTTTATTATTTCAGATACTGTATAAACTAAATATATTGAATTATAAAGTTCTATATGTTATTATGTATTAAACTGTATTCATAATCTTTATCATCTTTTTAAAAATTCCTTAATAGAAAAAAAAATTTCACCAGTAATTTTAAAGTAATTTTTTTAAAAATGATTAATAGAGAATTATTATTCATTCAGAAATAATTCCGCAAAAAGTGCATTTGCAGTTTCTAACTATACTTTTTGTTGGATTTCTGTATGTAGTTCTTTAAATTTATTGTTTTGCTTTCATTTCAAATTAACAGTAAAATTAATTTCTTGCTTTTAGGTTTTTAAAATATTTAATGTTTTAAATAAATCAATGTGAAAATGTCTCTGAATTTTAAAAATATAGTTAAAATTTCAGTTGAATTAAATCTTGATTAAAAATTAAGAATACAAAACTATAGTTTAATTTTTAAGTAAGGAAATATTAGATGGTAAAATTTTCTTTGAGAAATATCTTTTGATCTTCATGCAGTTTCTATCAAATGCATGTTATTTATAACTTTTATTAATACTTGTCCATAAAAATTGATGGAATGACCTGTAGTTTGCCTATTTTATTAATAAATATTTTTATTTATTATTTCTTAAATTGCAGTAGAATAATGGCTGTTGAGAGTGCTGATGAGTTCCATTGCATCATGGGAGTTCTAACAAGAGAAATTCTTGAATTTGGCTTAATGGATGCAAACATGTTTGTTAAAGTAGGTTATGTCTTTGAAAATATTCTGCATTCATTTAGTCCAAAATGTATGTGAACTTAGATGTGATTATTTGTAATTATCTGATTTCCTTATAATTAGAAATATGAAGGTTATCAGAGAGTATTTATATAAAATTTCTGTCTTATCTAAAAATATAAATTTTTCTTGAAAATATTCTTTGTCTATCATTATTATTTTTAAAAATGTAATGTTTATTCATTTTAAAGTGTTCAAAATGATTAAAACATTTTTTATAATATTGCCTAACTGTTTCCTACTTCCAGTTTTTACATTTCTGTTTATTTTTATTCAAAATTTCTGATTGCAACAAATAAAACTTTTGACCCAACACCTTTGAGGATAGGTGATTATACTTTTGATTCGGTAAAACAGTTTAGTTACTTAGGAACTTTGATCTCATGTAACAATGATTTAAAAATCGAAATTAATAATAGAATCTTTCTTGCTAATAGATGCTTTTATGGCCTCAGAAGCCAATTCAAATCTAGGTTAATTTCTATAAATACAAAATTGAACCTATATAAAACCCTTATAAGGCCAATTGTTCTGTATGGTAGTGAATGTTGGACCCTCATTAAGACAGAGGAGGAAAAGCTATTGATCTTTGAAAGAAATATTTTGAGGAAGATTTTTGGACTCATCCAAGTGAATAATGAGTGGAGGATTTTATTCAATCATGAAATCAATAGAAAATATATTTTCTGCACAAAAACAAGGGCATTTTGCACTCTATAATAATTTTCAGCATCTTACTTTTGTAAAGCTGGATTTTCTGTAACGGCTTCTTTGAAAACAAAATATATAGATTTCAGCTAAATATAAAAAAAGACTGACTATTCTTAATATTAAACTTTCCTTTGAAAAACTTTGCTCTGTGTATGACAAGCCCAAGGAATTATTAAATTCATTTTTAATTTACTACGTTTAAATTGATTTCTTAATTAATAATTATTTTACTTAGATAATAAGCTATTATCTAGTAAGTTGTTTCAATTTATTAATTATTAAATATTATGTCACAAAATGTATTTTGTTTTGTATATTTGTGCTTTCTTTTCAGTCAATGAATCAATTTTTTTAAATAATGTTTTTTTCTTGGATATGTTTGCACCTCCCTTTCAATGTGCTCACACTCTCCTAAGAGGATGCACCTCACAGGTTGAGAATCGTTGAGTAAAAGTAATCACTTTTTTCTACTTCAAGCCTACATTTTTAAAAATACTTTTTCAGTGTGGAAAAGCATTTTATTACTTTTCCCAAAAGATACCTTAACTTTTTAACCATTCATCTATTTTTTCTCCTTGTCCTTGTTTTTAAGTCATTTTCTTCTTGTTTGATATAGACAAATTCCTTCCTATTCTTATTTATTACTTTCTCAATCATTTCATCATCCAATAATTCTTACAAAAAATTATAATTGAACTCAAAAAGTTCTGAGGTGAAATTTTGGATAGCAGTTGGTTTCTTTACCAAAGTTCATATCTGAGAAACACATCTTCATTTAAATCATCAGATAATCTTTTTGGCTTTCTTCAGTTATAATGTGTTTAATAAAGGATGAAGGTCAAATTGACTTAGAGATTGTTTTTCTGCAACATTGTACCAAACACATATTCACAAAAGCATTGAGCTTAAAAAGTCAATTTCATAAGACGAGAGAATCCAAGACATAATTATTCCCTTTTTACAATATTTTCAATTGACAAGGTTACTAATTACACAGAAATGCAAGCAAAGTCACAAGTTAGATTAGATGGGAGAAAATCCAACAAATCGCTGCAAAAAATCTGAGGTGTATGACATTTGAGGTTTGAAATTATTAATATCTATAAATCTACTGACATAAATCACTGGGTTTTATAAAAATTATATTCCTTTAATTTCAATTTTAGAATTAAAATTTTTTTATTCATTACACTTAATTAATCCTTAATGTTGCAATTAGTTAATCATAATTCAAAAATTCAATATTAAGGATTAATTTATATATATATATATATATATATATATATATATATATATATATATATATATATATATATATATATATATAAATATAGTGTAATGAATAAAACATCTTTTTAATACTTTAATCTTTTTAATCCTAACTTATTAATCCTTAATGGTGCAGTTATCCATAATTCATAAATTCTTTGATAGAAACATTAATCCAAGTACTTCCACCATAATACAAAAAAAAAATTAATGAAACATCAGATCATAAAAAATAAATGCATGAGTTAAAATTTTTTTTCAAAAATTTAGTTTGTAAATAGGAATTAAAATTATCATTTGATCTGTCTCTCTGTCAGGGAGCATCCAATAATTCATAAAATCATGAGCGTTTGTAAATTAGAGGTTCAAAAAAGCAAGCGTCTACTGCGTCATGAATATGGTTTTGAAAATAATAATTTATAATTCAAATAAAATTTGAATTTAATTGGTAAAGTTAGTTATAAATTTGATTGATAAAAATCTGATTGAAAGATTAAGAATTATCTGAAAAACAAACTGAAAATTGTGAATTTCTACAAAGAAGCATAGTTGCTTTCTTTTAATATTTACAACATCAGATTTGCATCCAGTTTTAGATAATTACAGGATTAACAAAAAATATCAATATATTGAATTGTAAATTTCTATTTGGTTTCTATTTTTTAAAAAAAATTATTTTCTCCATATTTCCATTACTGTAATTTACTGTATATTATTCACATTGGCCTTTTATTCACAAAACCTTTTCTCAAAAAAGAATTCAAAATTCACAACACTGCATAATTTGCAGCAATTTTTATGGTTAATGAATCTGATATATGGTAATGTAATGTTACATAAAATATAAAATTCACAGTACTAAATCCATAATAAATTGTACATAAAAAAATCACATTTTTTACATAAAACATCTGGTTAGATCAGAATTAGACATAACTCATCTTCAAGTGCTAATAAAACGATGAAATGAAGGCACCCAATCTATCACCAAGAGTGATCCTGAGAAGATTATAGTGAAATTTATTATTTGCTACTTTTCTGAAAGGTTTCAGTTCCAACTGTAATGATTTTATAAAACGTTTTTGGAAAATTGAAATAGCATTTATTTCAAAATTTTATTGTAAGCTTTTCAGATAGAGAGTGATTTAAATGAGATTATCCGGTGCAACATGTAATATACACAATGAAATTTTTTTTAACACATAAGTCATAGATTATATACAAGAAAATTTTGTAATTAGATAAAAACTTTTGAATAAAAATTCTCGTTTAAAGTACAACACATATAGTGAGTTTATAATTTGTTTTTAAACACAGAAAGCTTCCAAAAGCAATGTCATGATCTTTCTACTTTTAAGAAAATAAAATTTAATTAAAATTTAAACTTCTCAATGATTTTTCAGGCATATATGTAGTATAAGGTTTAATACATAATTAATACATTACAAATTAAAAATGAAATGAGTAACATTCATAGTTATTATCAAAAAAATTGATGCAACAATGAGATCTTTCATTAATTAATGTAAAGAATGTGAAAGAAAATTTTATTAAACTTACAAGAAATAGAAAATCTTAGAGCTTTCTGTTAAGGGAAATTATATTGAATGACTTAAAAATTACAATCAGAATATAATTACTTCTGTTTATAGGGGAATTAGGGAACTGCAAAAAAAGTGCATATTAAAATCAAGTCAACAATTATTACATAATAGATTAAAAATCACAACTTTAGTTATTAGCATACAAGTTGTTATTGTTGCCCCTAGCACTGAGTTAGGCTCTACCAGTTAGATAAAAGCACCCGAGTGGAGTATTCATGATTTTGAAACATGAATCAAGCAGAAAACCTCTAATAATTGGCCTGCCACCCCAAAGGTATTATTTCACTTGGAAGACATTGTAACCATGCCCAGTTTTTACCTGCTCCAGCCACCATTAGTGAAGACGATAGACCTTTGGTCAAGCCAGGATTTGAACTCACTATCTTCCGATAAAGAGGATAGCATCCTAACCAAACAGGCCACTGCAGCCTGCGTACAAGTTGTTATGGATCATAATTAAATACATTGTTAGAGAAATCAAATCATTAAAATATAAGAAAGCTGACTTCCTTCAGTGAGAAATAAAACATGCAATTATGTTGAAGTTTTTTGTTGATTGAACTAATTTCTTTAAATATAAACTTTGAAGCATGATTATTATTGACAAAACAGTGATGTTTATGAATCAAGATTTCCAAACAGTAATTGATAAGGTTTTGCCTTAAAATTTGATAACCTTTTTCATCTAAATTTCCATCACTAGTATTGAAGTTATAAGTATTAACTAGGTTTTAACAAAATATTCAGATGAATATAAAGCAATTCTTTTAATAATTATTCCAAACAAAAATAGATTTACTGAAAAATATTAATAAAACAATTAGAGGAATCCATAAATCAAAATAACATATCAGATTTTGACTAAGATGTAAATTTAACAAGATAGCTACATTTAATATTTATAATTTTAAAACTATTTAGATGTAGATGTCAAGTTTATAAGTAAAATCATATTACTTAACAAAGTTTTTAATGGCAAAGTGAATGAAAATTTAGAGGATTTTTCTGGTTATATTTTCTATTTAAAAAAAATGACCTTTCAAAATTAAAGAATTTTTAGATAATTTTCTCGGCATAAATGTTTTTAATGAAGCTTAATCAAAAAAGGCTGCAAAATGAGAAATTGTAAATAGCTAAAGTTTACTTACAAGCACCCTTTGACTTTTTGGCAATTTTTTTAATCCCAAAATGGTAAATAACAAAATGGCAACCCTATGTTGTAACCTCTGTTTCCTCTTCATCTTATTTTTAATTTCTGTACTTTTTAGTTTTCTTAAAATGGCTACAGAAGTTTTTGTTTACCAAAAAATAATTATTGTGTTTTCACACAGCAACAGATTGATATGAAGAAAATAATAAACGAGTTTTGCTTCTTTTTTTAATCTATTTTTTTCTATCTAAGTTCAATTCATTTAGAGTTAAAAGTTTATCTCTAAATGAATTGATTAAAAATTTGCGTGGATTAAAAATTTGTATTAAAGAAAACCACTTCACCTGAAATTGCATTAGTTAATCTGCAGAAAATACTAGTGTTACCAAAAATTATAAATTTTATTGCCAATATTTATCATAAAATGTTTTGCCTACCCAAGGGGTATCTGTATCTACACTGAACCTAAATCTTGTATGAGAATAAAATCCTTAATAACTTTGCTTAAAATATGTCACTTTAGAATAAATCTGAATTTATTTCGTTTTGAATGTCTAATATGTTTTTAAGAAAGAATGGAAAATCATTTTAATTAAGTGCTAATTTAGCTACATATTTACATTGGACTTAATCTAAGACTTAATGACAAATTATTATGTATCATATATTAAAAACATGCATATTAACAATAATCATATATAAATTATTTCATTTTCAAATATGTAAGTCAAAATTATGCTAGATACTGCCAACTGTCCCTAACTAACAAAAATATAGACATTATTCTGTAGGCAATTTATATAGAACAATCAAAATAAAAAGATTTTATATACAAATATATCTTTTAATTCAAAACAATTTTAGTTACAAAAATTATTGCAAAGAATAAATAATACAATTTTTTTTATAATTAGAGGTAGAAAGTAAAGAGGTAGCAGGTTTTTGAAAATATGATTTTAAAATATTTTTAAACTATTAATAACTGTATTATAAATAAATATAAAAGAGAGAAAAATTCGACACAATAATGAAATACCTTTTTACCTGATTGGCTGTAAAAGCTGCACAGTTAGATATTGTATTCAGTGTTTTGATTAGAACCTCTTCATTTATGGAATGCAAACGCTGAACCAAATTTTTCACTTCAAATGTGGTCATTTTAGAAGGTGTTTTTTGTAAATTGCTCAATGATTTTAAAGTTATAATATCTTCTGAAAAAGACAGCATTTGTTGATTTAACTTATCAGAAAGTTGCAATTTTGATAATTTTGCATGAAACTCCATATTTAAAGCAGTCTGAGATGTTGCTAGCTTGTTCCTCACTCTGGGTTCATACAATGCACTAGGCTTCAAACTGATATTTTCAGCAGAAACACTTAAGAATTTAGCACAACCCAGAGGTGAACTCCATGGGCTCCCATGAAAGCTGTGAGGCTTGATTTCAGGAGAAATTGGAACACTATTCTTTCGCAACCGTTCAGACATATTCAAATCATTTATTCTTTCCCTCACACTTCTTGGAGAAATGCACTGGTCATCTAATTGTAATCGACTCCTATTGGCTTCTTCAGTTTGTGTTGATTGATTTACCAAAAGTTTTAGAGCATTTGCTAAAATATTAATAAAAAGAAACAATTAAGTAAAATAATACATAGGATAAATTTTAATTCTAACAGAGACATTAAAATTATCCATAATAAGAAATGAGAAATGCACATAAAACTTTCACTTTAGAAATATTATCATTTATATGTGGTATTTTATATAAGTGATATGAATAAAGTAATAAAAATTTGCATTAAGGCAGTAAATTCTAATGAAGAAGTAATTTAAGTTTAAAAATGAAAGATTTGGATTCCTTTAAACTTTAACTGCATTTACTGTGCAAATGATCAAACAAGTAATTTTTCAGCAGCTAATTTAACTCTCTTTCTGCGCTTATTGTGACTTTCATGAGCAACAAAGTAAATAATAGTAAAATGTATGCAAACAGCTGTTTCCCTCATGGTTTCATTTTTAGCTTTTCAGCAATGCATTAATCTTCTGGCAGGAAGCGTTTCGAGAGTGATATAACCAATACTTCTTACACCAATAGTAATTCTGACTTTGATTTTAAGTATATTGAAGATAGTTAAAGCAAAATTGATGAGAATTTCTTAGATTCCTATGTGGATACTAACGAATCTGAAAATTCTTTTTTGATTCAACAGTTCTGAGATGAAAAAGACAGGATTGTCTAGTGCTTCCTTTGCAATAATGCCAGTTCATTCATTTCCCTTTGTCCTGTTAGTGGCCTGATCGTGACAAAGGGATTGTCCTGGGAGGAGTGAACAATGTACTTCAGGAATATACACTCCTGGTTCGGTCACCCAAAGTGAGAAGGTCATTCCATCATTCCTAACTAACACTAACAGGCGTGGAACGCAAACAGATTTCTACCTTATGGTGCTCCAGTTCTTGGACGACAGAAGATGCTTCTTACTCCTATGAACAGGTTGACAAAAAAAGTGTCTAATACACAAATCTGTTTTTACTCTAATATGAGTAAAAACAGATTTTACTCATATTAGAGTAAATACAGATTTGTGGAGATTCTTTATTAATATAGACTAATTGTGGTATTGATTTTATTATATAAAATATAATTTAGCAGAAAATTGAGTTTTTGTGTAGTGCGCCCATATGGTGCGTGAGACTTCTGATTTTCTCTTAGATTTATTTCAAAATTCCCATATATCTTAAGAAATGCCCAATGGATTTACAAATAAATAATTTCTATTAGTAATAAATAATATCCTAGACTAAATATGGTATTTATTTTCTTATATAAAATAACATTTAAGAGAAAAATTAGTTTTTGTGTAGTTCGCCCATATGGTGCGGGTGAATTCTGATTCTCACTTAGATTGATTTCAAAATTCCCGTATATCTCAAGAAGTTTACATAGAATAAAATTTAAGAGAAAAATTAGTTTTTGTGTAGTTCGCCCATATGGTGCGGGTGAATTCTGATTCTCACTTAGATTGATTTCAAAATTCCCGTATATCTCAAGAAATGCCAATGGATATACAAATAAATGGTTTCATTTAGTAGTAAATCACTTTCTAAGACTAACTGTGTCACTTTCTAAGATTATTCCCGCAAAGTTTCATTTCTTCCCAATGGACCCATTTGTGGGTCCATTGGGTATTTCTTAAGATAACTCCAGTATATCTTAAGAAATACCCAATGGACCCACAAATGAATGGTTTTATTTAGTTGAAAATCACTTTCTTAGAATAATTATGGTATTCATTTTATTACAAAAAATAAAATTTAGGAGAAAAATGAGTTTTTGTATAGTGCGCCCATATGGTACTTGAAACATCTCATTCTCGCTAAGATTAATTTCAAAATTCGAGTATACCTTAAGAAATACCCAAAAGATATACAAATAAATGGTTTCATTTAGAAGTAAATTACATTCTAGATTAGTAAATTACATTCTAGGTATTACTAGAAATATAAAACAGGAGAAAAATGAGTTTTTCTACAGTGCACCCATATAGTACGTGAAACTTCTGATTGCCGCTAAGTTTTATTTCAAAGTTCCAATATATCTTAAGGAAAACCCCTAAATGTATATGAAAACGAATTGGGTAATTTTATATTGAATGTTATTCTTGAGATAATTAGAGCACTAATTTTGTTATAAAAATACATTTTAGGAGTAAAATGTGTTTATTCTTAATGCACATTTTGACGGGACATGTGATGCGTGATCATGATATTGAAAATGCCTCGATATATTACGAAACTCCTTGCCTATGGTGAAAATATTGGTTGGATTTAGTAATTAGTAACAATTTACCGCTAATAACATCATTTATTTTGTTAGGAAAAGTAAATATATTTTGCGAAAACCCCCAAAACTGCAAATTTCAGGTACTTCTTTAGGTGTTGAGGTGATTTAAATTTCAATAATCTCTGAACATCTTCAATATTGTCAAGTCTACATATTTTAAAAATTTTTAATGTATTTAGTACCGAATGTAAATTAAATACTAACGCAGCTGTTTATTTTATTATAAAATATATATTTTAGGTGAAAAATGTGTTTTTATATAGTGCTTCCAAATAACACAATTGACCGGTGAACATTAATTTCCAACCGCCCCAATATTTTTAAAAATTGCAATTTTATATAAAAACAAATAGGCTTATTTTATATTAATAGACGTTCTAAAGTTAATGAGAATACTTATTTTATTATAAAAAATTAGTTTTAGGAGGAAAATGTGTTTTTTCATATACAGCCCTGTGACAGGACATGTGATATAAAATAGGAACTAATTCTCCCACATAAACTTATTGATGTATTTACATAGAATTTTTAAAATTGGCTCTTTTTATTAGGGCGCATATTAGCCAAGGTAAATAATCAAAGTTCCACGCACGGTAAATACTCATTAGCCGTTCAACTTTGTTTGACACACATATACATGTGTGTTCAACGAATTATAAATATTTTTATATATCATCCATAATATTTTCTAGATATTAAAACTACTTAATGTACATGTTATAAAATAAACTTTTAAAGCTATTCCAAGTATTTGTTTTAAAAGAAATATTTAATTTTTGAAGAAAAGTGTCCTTATGTAATTTGTGCCTAGTGACGCAAGTGACTTCTGATTCCGGTGAATTTTATTTTCAAAATTCCCAAATATCTTAAGAAATTCCCAATGCATATGAAAACGAATTCGGTAGTTTTATATTTAATGACATTCTTAAATTCTTTAGAGCGTTTTTTTTGTTAAGAAAATATATTTTATAAGTAAAATGTGCTTATTTTTAATGCACATTTTTACGGGACATTTGACGCGTGATCATGAAATTAAAAATGCCTCGATATCTTACGAAACTCCTTGTCTATGGTGAAAAGATTGGTTGGATATAGTTATTAGTAACAATACTGCTAATAACATAAATTATTTTGAGAAAACCCCCAAAACTGCAAATTTCAGGTATTTTTAGGTGATGAATTGATTAAATTTCAAAAATCTCTGAATATCTTCAATATTGTCAAGTGTATATTAAAAATTTTTAATGTATTTAGTACCGAATGTAAATTAAAATCTAACGCAGCTGTTTATTTTATTATAAAAAATATATTTTAGGAGAAAAAAGAGTTTTTCTTTAGTGCGCCCATATGGTACCTGAATCTTCGGATTCCCGCTAAGTTTGATTTAAAAATTCCAGTATATCTTAAGAAATAAACAATGGACTTACAAATAAATGGTTTCATTTAGTAGTAAATCATATTCTTAGACTAACTGTGGTATTCATTTTTACAAAAAATAAAATTTAGGAGAAAAATGAGTTTTTGTATGGTGCGCCCATATGGTACGTGAAACTTCTCATTCTCGTTAAGATTGATTTCAAAATTCCAGTATATCTTAAAATCTACCCAATGGATACACAATTAAATGATTTATTTTAGTAGTAAATCACTTTCTTAGACTAACTGTGGTATTCATTCTATTCAAAAAATATAATTTAGGAGAAAAATGTGTTTTTCTATAGTGCGCCCATATGGTACGTGAAACTTCTGATTGCCGCTAATTTTGATTTCAAAATTCCAGTATATATTAAGAAAAACCCCGCAATGTATATGAAAATGAATTGGGTAATTTTATATTGAATGACATTCTTGAGTTAATTAGAGCACTAATTTTGTTATAAAAATACATTTTAGGAGTAAAATGTACTTATTCTTAATGCACATTTTGACGGGACATGTGACGCGTGATCATGAAATTGAAAATGCCTCGATATCTTACGAAACTCCATGTCTGTAGGGAAAAGATTGGTTGGATTTAGTAATTAGTAAAAGTTTACTGCTAAAAACATCCTTTATTATGTTACGAAAAATATATATTTTGAGAAAAACCCCAAAACAGCAAATTTCAGGTACTGCTTTACTTAATCAGTTGATAAAGTTTCAAATATTTCTGAATACCTTCAATATTGTCAAGTGTAAATTAAAAAAAATTTTCTGTATTTAGTACAGAATTCAAATTTAAAACTAACGCTGCTGTTTGCATTATAATGAAAAATATGTGTTAGGAGAATTATGTGTTTTTATATAGTGCGCCCAAGTGTCACAAGTGACTTCTAATTCCGGGGAATATTAATTTCAAAATTCTCCAAAATCTTTAGAAATTCCCTTTTTTCTAAAAACAAATTTGCTCATTTAATATTAATAGACGTTCCAAAGCTAATGAGAGTACTTATTATATTACAAAAAATTAATTTTAAGAGGAGAATTATTTTTTTCACATACAGCCCTGTGACCGGACATGTGACGCGCGATCATGAAATTCAAAATTCATCGATATCATATGAAATTCCTTTTCTCTAGGGAACCTTTGGTTGCGTTTAGTTTTGAATCATATTCCAAAGCTAATGATTACATTTAATTTGGTATAAAAAATGTAAAGTATTGTAAGAAATGCCATCGACATAATTTCTCAATCGTTTGTCTACATCGGTCATGGACAGTCTATGTGTGATGCAAAATAGGAACTAATTTTCCCATATAAACTTATTGATGTATTCACATAGACTTTTTTAAATGAACTCTTTTTATTAAGGCACTTATTAGCCAAAGTAAATAATCAAAGTCCCATCTACGTAAGTACTCATTAGCCGTTGAACTTTGTATAATATGAGACAAGTGGGTTTAGTGAATTTCAGATATTTTATATATCATAATTAATATTCTCTAGATATTAAAACTGCTTCCTGTACATGTTATAATTTAATTTTTTAAAGCTGTTCCAATTATTTATTTTAAAACAAAAATAAATTTTAGTAGAAATGTTTGCTAATGGGCTCTTTTTATTAAATTCATATAATATAGTTTACTATATTTTATTTTTATTTTTAATTTTAAGAAGGCTATAATTTTTATAATTTTTTAATAAAATTATGGCTTAAGAAAATTATGTTTAAATTTTTAAGATCCTTTAACTATTTCTCATATTATATTAGCAGCATTTTAATATATATCAATTTAAAATACTTCATATATTTTTGTTTGAAATCTTGAAATTAAGTGGAAAAAATTTTTTCACTGAATAATAGTAATGTATCTGTATATGTATGTGTGTGTGGTATGTACGTAGGTACGTAATAAATCCAAGAACCTAAAATTAATTTTATCATTTACGACAGTTACATTTAAAAGGTTTTTTCATTTTGCTCTAACAGCTTATGTTGGCTATGTGATGCAATTAAAATTTTTAGAATGAATGATCGTAGGCTGCAAATCTGCTTCATTTGAGGAAATGAGAATTTATGCTGTTTTTTGCATGTACATTTGAATGGCTTTGATTTAATTTCCAGCTCGGTCAACAGTCATCCAGATTACAAAAATGAGTGGTATAAACGTCAATTATAATACCGTAATTATAAATATTGAACTTTTATTTCTGAAAATTGTCATACAGTAAGATTATCAGAGAAATAATCCTGCTCACATGATATCTATACTGTAAAAAAATACGGAAGAAATACAGTAAAAATCACTGTTATTTAAATAGATGTCATAGGAACACTTATGATTACAGTAAATTTTACTGTAAAATTCACAGCCACAGAAAATCGTTTGCTATTGGGCATGCGCATTGAATTGGTTGGATAAAAGTTTCTTCTGTTCCCCTGTGACAAATGAATCAAATTAATTTCGCCATTTATTTGCACTTGTTTTCCTTTGGTGAAGTTGGTGATATTTTGAGATTAATTTTTCCTTTAGTTGAATTTTTCTATTTAAATTGAATCACCAAATATAAGGTAACATATACTTTTCTTATTGTTTATTATGCAAACTGTTAGTTAACTTTGATATATATAAATTCTTATAAATTTGATTGAACATTTCAAAAAATTCTAAGCTGAGTTTAGAAACGATCATATTCACTTGTATTAATTCAGTGTCAATATTTTTTAATGACTTTTTATAAATATTTAAAATATTTTATCGTAGTTTGGTAACATAATTGATTAATATTTTAATTATCACTTTTCGACAAAATTAGAGTTGTATTTAAATACTTTAATTATTATAAAAATTGCTTAGCTATATTTCTTTCAAAATTAAAATTGAATAATCATCAATTGTTATATTTTTTAGATATATATTATTAAATATATTAACGGAATTTCTATTTTATTTCGTTTTTGAAAATACCTGATTTTTCTTTCATTGCAAAATGATATAAATTTATTGTATATTAACTAAATGTAACATAATTTTTTTATATATTCTAAATAATTTTTTGATCAGAATTTTATTATAAAAATGTTTATTTTTCCATACAGATCGTTAAATGCATTAATTATGATCATTAATTCAATTGTATTTTGAAATATGCATTAAAATAATCATTTTTTAGGCATAAATGTTTGTAAATTCTTTCAATAAAATAATATTACAAATAATGATATTTATTAGAACAAATGGTCTTGTGTTTGGAATTAGCATGAAATGTAAAAATGCATTTCAATGAAAAATGTAATGCTTTCTTAAAATATCTATTTTTGTAAATCATCATTTATAACAAATATATAAGAAATATTCCTTTTTAACTACATATTAGGAATTACTATTCGAATTAAGGTCATTTATTTAGAAAATATAAAGTTTATTATTTTATAACCATGATTAATTTTTTAATTTATATTACTAATTAATAGTAATAATTTATATTTAATATTATTGAATTTAATATTAATAATAATAATATTAATATTAAATTTAATATTAAAAATAATAATTTAATATTAAATATTATTAAATTTATAATTAGAACATTAATTAAAAGCCTGTTTGGGAAATCTTGTTCGTTGCTTAATATTTATTGAACAAAATTTCAGGCAACACACTTTTGTAAAAAATTACATTATTACTGCAAATTTTACTTTATTTTATTAAAAAATTGAAAATTTTGTAGTGCTATTTATGATTTATTTACATGTTAGTGAAGGAATCTGAAATTCATAAAAAGAAAAGCTAATTTAAAATTATAATTAAGAAACAAATACATGAGTGAAAACTTTGTAATTTGTTCTTGCTTAACATACTTAAAATATATTGTGCTCAAGATTTTTCTAATACTACTGTGCACATTAAATACTACTTTCCAATTATAGTCACACTAAAAAAAATTTAAATATATCTATGTTTTGGGAAAATAAGAATTTATGAAGAAAGTATTTGATTTTTAAAGTAAGTTTTAAAAATAGAATAATCACAAATAACTTTTAGTAGTAAGACTATTCAGGGTAAAGCCTCTTCATATCAACTTCAGGCATATTTGAAAGCTGGAATAGGTATTGGGAGAGAGAGAGAGTTTTTTTAGGCACGTGTGCATTTTTAAAAGTTTTCTATTTTTCCTTCATTGTGATGTCCAACAAGAAGCCAAAATGCAGTGTCTTTTTTGATGTTATAATTGAAGAGGTTATAAAATTAATATGAGACTCTTACATTTCAAAGAAAAGATATAAACACACCTAGTGATATTTCCATATTAAAAGAAAGATGACCTTGCTTATTTTTAAAGCAAAGCATTTTGTCCATTTTAAGTGTTTAACTGCTGTAGATTTAAATGAAATTTTAATTAATTTAAACTTATGTTTTCGCTCGCTAACAAAATTAAAAGAATTGTTAATTTCTTAAAAAATTCTCCTCCATGAGGTTGTAAAATACAATCTTCAACCATTGAGGAGTTGGATGGAAAAGAGGATGTTTAAGCGTGAATTGTACTTCTATCTGCATATTTTGGAGAAGACTTGAAAAAAATATTTAGAAATATTGCAGTAAAGTATTCAAAACTTATTAAAAAATTACTGCTTAGTAATTATAAATAAGAAATTTAGAAATGAATTTAAAATTTAATCATAAATAAATTAATCAGGAATTTGCTTATTGGTTTTAAATTTCCACATCTTTTCAGGATGCAAGTCTATAATATCTACTGCAGTAGATATTATAGACTTACCTTACACACCATAGGTATTAATTTGTGGTATGTATTATTCATATATTTCATAAGGTTTGAAATGTTTTAACTCAAAATCAAAAATTTGTTGTTACATTTATTGATCTCTTCAAATACTGTTTACTCCGCTAACATTCTATTTAAAATAAATTATATGAATACATATAAAATTTAAGAAAATCTAAATAAATTTTTTTAGTTAAATATATCTTTTTCTATACAATTTCATTTGTATTCTCCTTTATTTATCTTTAAGTAAGTATATAATGCCGTAAATATGCAGAAATAATGAACAGCAAATTTTTTTTCTTCTTCCTAATTTTGTACAGTTTCATGTAATTTCTTATGTAAATTACAGTTTTCTTAGAGGGAAGTAAAACTTTGATCTCACTCTAAGATAACTTAGATTTCACTTTTGAGGTAACTATTTACGAGTTAAAGAAATTCAGTTTTAAGCAAATGTTTTATAAAATGTTATTTCATAAGTTATTGTTACTTTGACACATTATAGCATTTTAATTTTTCTGTTTAGTTTCGATGGAAATATTTTCAACTTGTTTATTTATGTATGCAAAAGAAATGTTTCCATATTCTCTACAAAATTTATTTTTTTAAACTTAAAATCGGCTTTTGTAAGTTATTTTTAAAATGTGGGCATAAGGTTCATGTTTTTCACTTTATTTCTAAAAATTTGTAATTCACAGTTCCCATTGGAAATGTTATGATTTGCTTCTCAGAGGATATAATTTTCCATAACATAAATGAATCCTTATAAAACAAATTCTATATTCTCTTTTAATTAAATCAATTACAAATTAGTTTTTCGAGGTAGAAAACATCAGTTAGAATGATTTAATTGAAGTAAAGATTTTATCATTTTCATAAAAAGTGAGACCTTCATTACCAAAAATTCTTATCATGAAATTGCTAAAATCCCTTGAAATAATTTTTATCAACGAAAATGATTGCGATTGCATGAATGTAACAATCACTTGTTGACTATTAAAAGAATCATATTTTAGGGAAATTCAATCAATTATATAAAACAATAAAAAGTTCTAATTATTTTATACTGAACTATTAAACAACTTTTCTTCTGAAATATTCAGCTCTTGAAATTTCAAATTAGTTATTCATGTGTCTAATTTCTATTTTTTTTCAGGTGCTTGTTCAACTTTAATCCCTAGTGGGAACGAAATCTAAAAAATATGTCAAGGATGGAATCCAAGCACTTGTTTTTGTCACTTTTAAATAATTTATCTAAATTTAAATGGCTATAATTATTAAAATATAAATAAATAAATTCTTTGCAATTATTTGTGTATTGTCAACTATATTGTTTTCCTCAGAATCTTTATTTGCTTTTATTATAATGGAAAAAAATCAATTACTTTAAACAATATCAAAAACAAAACTTTTTTATTGTCTTTACAGTATAATGTTAAAATACTATATTATTAACTAATTCCCCTTTGGTATTTATAGTAAAATGGAATGTTTTGTATGGTTTCTTTTAATCCTAAATCTGTAGAATCACAGATATATCCAAAATCAATTTTATGCTTAGCTTTGTATCGTATTCAATATAACTGTTATTTCTTAATTTTTTTAAAAAAAATATGTAATAAAAAATTCAAACTTCTGTTAAAGTTACGATTGTGAGGTAAGAAAGTTAAACAATCTAGTTGGGTATTGAAAGTTAAATTATTGATCTAAAAATGTTCTGAAAAGTGACATCTTCTGCAATATAACATAATTTATGTTTTTGTGCTTTGTATCTGTATAAAAAATTGCTTAATAATAATTGGCCTACAATTAGGAAATTAGCTATTGTGTATTCAAAATTGATTGATACTCTGCTGTTATCTTTACAAAACATGATGAGAGCTGTAAATAGCTATTGCAATAGGTTTTGTAGAATATGCAGCAAAATGCATAGTAAAACGTGCTGTAAAAATAACAATAAAAAGTGCTGTAAAAATACTAATAAAAAGTGATGTAAAAATAATAATAAAAAGTGCTGTAAAAATAACAATAAAAAGTGCTGCAAAAACTACAGTAAAAAGTACTGTAAAAATTACAGTAAAAACTGCTGTAAAAATTAAAGTGAAAAGTGCTGTAAAATTACAGTGAAAAATGCAGTAAAAATTACAGTAAAAATAACTGTAAAGGTTTTACGAATATGCTGTAAAATTTACAACATATTGTACAGGCGCCCAAAACGCCAGCACATTTTGCTGTAATATTACAGTGATTTTTTTAGAGTGTACGACAAATGAGAATAAGAATTACTGTTATTATAAATCTGTGAAATCTACTGATTTCATGGGTATTATTGAAAAAGATCTTAAACTTTAGTAGCCCACATAGCCATTCTAGAAATGATTTGTTTCTGTTAAAGGAACCCATTTTTTTGGGTTACTTAACAGAAACAAATCATTTCTATAATGATAGACGTGTATATTTTAGTCACTATAAAATAAATAGTAAATTTGGAAAGGTAAACGCAAATTTTAAATCTGGAACAATCTTAAGTTAGGAAACCAAAAGTAAAGAACAAACAAATATATAATTCGACATACATGACTTCAAAAACAAAATAAATGAGATATAAATCTTTAAATCGTGATTTTCCATCCATCTCAGTTATTAGAAACCAGGACTTTTGTTTCTACAAAAAAATATCGGAAGATACGATAATTTAAGTTTCTGGAATCACTAGCTTATATCATCGGCAGATATAATTTCAGTCAATGTAGTTCAACTGTCAAAGATACTTTCAAGGATATGAAAACAATACCAAGAAACGGGTAGATTTAGACTTTGGCTACCATTCATGCTCCACCTCAAGCAATATAATAATGGATATACCTTATTAACGTAACGTTGTAACAGCAGTCCTGTTGTCAACATAATAAAGATTTTAACTTAAATAATTCCAGATATGCTTATTCCGTTTGATATTTGCTTTTGTGGACCAAAGGCGAGTATTCCGAAGAAAAGATAAGTTTTCTTGTCCGTTAAGAGTATGAACTGCTGAACATCGAGATAATAAGAATGATCAAAACTTCCATTGCAATGAGAGGATTTAATATACATTTGCTCTCATTTGATGTTATCTAAAGTATTTTTTAACAATCGATATGGGAGAGTTATTAAAAACTTTTGGCTTCTGGTTTTCGTATTGTGAGCTCCTCAAAATGAAATAAAAAATTTTTAAGATATTAAACCTATAATCCACATTGAGTAGATTTTCAGGAAAACGTTATATTGTTAATTTATCAATCTGTAGAAGAGAAATTTGCTTGCACGTCAAAAGTTAGAACTGTGAAGACAAAAAAGCATCGTTTTTAAACTTTTCATAGCGACTTTCTTTATGACACAGATGTTTTTACCACGAGAACTGATAGCGCATTTCTAATCATTTCTTGATCTTTTTTTACTGGTATTTGTAAATATGATAAAAGAAATATAGAATAACACGTTCATAAATGTTACTGACTAACTATTATTAATAAATTATTGAACCGCTTCAGTAATTAAATGAAACTATGATGATATGATGAAACTATGATGATGAATATTCGTTCATCAGCGAATCCTTTATGTCATTGTAAATTGATGACAAGACGTAAAGAATTCGCTTATCGCCATTAATGTCTGAGCTATAGAAACCAAGTCACTCCTGAATATTTTAGGACAACAGTCCCTGAATAGGGAAATATTTTTTTCATTTCTGAAAAAGTTGTTTTCTTGTGTGAGTCTCTTCTGATGTTTGAATCTTTTCTGAAATTTTAGGAGCAAAATTGAAAATATCGGAAATAAAAAAGAAAATGTGATTTTAAGTATGTTATAATGACAAAAACCTGTTTATAGCTTGATTAATGTTGTTTACATTGTAATTGTAGGAATCGTTGTTTGTATGTACTTTATTACATGTGTATACTAATACTTATATAATTGCATGCGTATATTAATCCATAATTATTTTATAATAAGTGTCACGTTTTAAAAACGTTTAACAGAAATGGATTGCAATATATTTTATGCAAGTTGTTGTGAAACGCTATAAATTAGTGATAGATATGTAAATGGCTTGTAATAAACAATATTATGTATCTTCGTAGATCATGATATCTTCTTTATGAAATTTTCTTCTTATCAATACAATGATAAACGAAATTTTTAACGCATATTCGTTCCTGACTTACAAAACAAAACAGATTAATTTACGTATATTTTTTGATCATAAAGGACGATTATCTTTTGTCACAGGTCAAAATATGATTTCAGAAACTAAAGGCAAGTTATGATTGTATCTTTTATTCATGAATAATGCTATTATTTATAGTAATTAATATTCATATCTATTTAAATGGAATTATTATCAGTGCAAGAACATGAAGGAGTTATGCACTGTAGTTCAGAGATTTTAACGAAACTAAATTTAATACTTTCAGAGTAATACTGTTTGTCTTACTGTTTATAGTATCTTTGACATTGGACTAAACACGGCAATTAATGGAATATTTCTGAATACACATCATACATGAAAAATGGATTGGAATAAAAGTTTTACTGTTATTTGAAATAATAAATGGCTTTTTCTTCATTTAGTGCAAACTCATTTTATACGAAAAACGGAGTGCATCAGTTTTTAAACATTTGATCATTTCAAAAATGAACGTTTTGTATAAATTCAGAACACCTTCTATCTTTATAACTTTTATATTAAAAATGTTCTGAAATCGAAGCGTTTGAAAACGTTCTGCTTAAAGAATGGCATGTTTGGGTTTGAAACACATTGATTCATATTGTTTCGACACAATTTGTTTATCCCCACTTCAAAATATCGCTTTTGGCATAGAGTATATAATTTTTCAATAAAGTCATGACATTATAAATTATGTTAATGTTTCAAAATCCTTTAACTTTTCTGGACATATGAGATAAAACAGTTAATTTATTTTATAAACTTCTGTTAGCATTAATAATTGGCTTTTAATCTATAATCTTTCAGAATATATAAATAGTGTTTGGAGTTGTTATCATATACACAATTTTGTAGTGAATATTCGCAATTCTGTTTGAAAATATGAATTGCAACATGTCAGCATACTTTACACATTTAATTTTTGCATTATATTTCAAACTAAACAATTATGAACTATATTATAATATATAAACAAACCATACTGGAGAGTGTAAAAATATACTAAAATATAATTTTATCACAGGAAGCAATATGCAAATTGTATCCATTTTAAAATTACAGGAAATTTGCAGATTTTAAACACATTTATTGAAAATTTGATCGATATTTTTTATGGAACAAAATACATTCCTTAACTAAAATCTTCAAACTATGAGTTAAATTGAGATTTTATGAATGTAAATTTTATGTAGCAAATTTGCCGTAATCAGAAAATGGTATCAAATCTGACAAATAACCTAATAATAATTGAAGCAACAAATCATTTATTAAAATGTTATACAAAATTTTATTGAATTATTGTTGATATTTGATGATACATTACAACATTTATACGAATCCAAGAAAAGCTAAAGTAGTTTATGCATCAAATTATAAGAATCATTCTGAAAACTGAGAAATATTTAGATTTTAATGTTGTGTTCAATGAAATACACAGAATGCTCAAAGTAGCAGTAATACAAGGATTAAATAAAATGTTTGCATAATTTTTAAAAGATTAAATACCTTAGTCTTTTATGATCTATCAAAACTCCCTTTAGGACTCCGTGAATTTTATTTTTGGGATAGAAATGTCGTCTTGGTAAATTGTTTCTTAGATTAAAATGTATTTGTCAAATGCTCCTCTTTGGTTCATGAGTTCGCATCACGTTTCCGGCTAGGATGTTTGAAATTGTTACGAATTCAGTTTAAACCGAAGGTTCTGATCTAAGCAGCCTTCGTGTGCAATCCAGGGCCGTTGAGCTAAAAATCAAACCAAACATGCATTATAATGTAGCCGAAAGTCACACAGAACTAAATCTTGTGAATAAAGTGGATATTCCACTAGTTTGACGGGTTTTTAATTAGGAAGGTCGTTTTAATCTTGCTGAATGAGAAGAAGCATTACCACGGGGTGGATCATGAATCCTTTAACTTTTTCTTGTTTTGGACGAATTCTGTATTGCACTAGTTATCGTGTCTTGTATATTTTCGGCTTGATGGCTTTGAAAAATCTTGCACTATGTAGAAAACGGGATTTTTATATTTTTAATGCACCATTGTTCTTTTACATTGTGGTTAGAAGATCATCAACAAATAACCATATTATACATTTATGTAAATGTTATCCACCAAACTTGTCTTGTGGTCAACGTGCCTGACAGCGGAAAAGGAGGTCCTGGGTTCGAATCCCGGTTCGAGCGTGGATGTATTTCTCTCTCTATCTATCCTTCTTTGTCCTTTCCTTGTATGAGTTAGGGGAGAATAGTTGCCTACCCTATAAACGGGTCCCTATGGCATATGTGTAGAGCAAAGTCGTACTTTCACCTTTAGTGTGGTCTGAATAAACGAAACTCCCAATTAATTTAAATTCGCATAACCAAGGCATAGCGAACTTGGCTTGTCCAAGTGTCATTAGTAACAACAACAACTTTGAACTGTCAAAAGACTCATCATTTTATGGCCTAAAAAATCCAAGACTTACAGAAGTTTAATAAAATGTAAACATTTACCAGAATATATTCCGTTTATAAAGTATAACCTGGTAGCTCTGCTCGTTTTTTGTTTCGGTCGCCTACTTCTTTTAAAGTGTTGTTGTTGTTTCTAATGGCACATGGACAAGCCAAGCTCGCTATGCCTTTGGCTATGCGAATTTAATTCGAAGGGGAGCGTCTTTTGTTTTAATCAGAGCACCATGAAGGTGAAAGAACGACTTTGCTCTACACACAAGCCATGGGTACCCTTTATAGGGTAGGCAACCATTCACACCTCATTCATACAAGGAAAGGACAAAGACAGGATAGATAGAGAGAGAAAGTACATCTTCCCGCACCGGGATTCGAATCCAGGACCTCTTTATCCGCAGTCAGACACGCTGACCACTAGACAAGTTGGGAGGCGACAGTTCTAAGTTAAAAAGTTAATTCAAAGTAAAAGTTATAAAATTGTAGAGGTCTGTCAAGCTGGAGTAAGTGAGACCCATTCGTCCCAACTTTCCAACAACAGCGCTTCTGGAAGTACGGTGCTGAAATCATGACGGAACATATACATAGCATGAAACAAAATGGTGAAGGAATGAGAAGCTCAGACCGATGAGTACTGAAGCGGATCTAAAAAGCCAACAACTGCAGCGGCCACAGAGATAAATCAGCAACTAAATCCTTTAGTATCAATAATTTGAATTAAAAAAGGCACCTTCGGCCAAAGGGACGCTTACGACAAAGCAGCAAGCCGCATGATTACCGCACTTATCATTGTTTACGAATGATTTGGCATTTCTTTTATAAGTCACTTGCCATTTTTTCCAAAGAAAATTGAAGATAAATGAAAAATTTTTAGGAATTGTTGTTGTATATGACACTTGGACAAGCCAAGCTCGCTATGCCCTTGGCAGTGCGAATTAAGTCAAAAGAGAGCATCTTTCGTTTGGATCAGAGCAATATTTACAAAATATTTACTAATTATTACTAGTTAATATTTTCAGAAATTTTTAAATCAAAGAATGATGCTATGTGTGTATTATCCGATAAAAAATTTAAATTAAGTTTTGAGCAAATATCGATCAAATTTGTAATAAAAAGAACGAAAAAATATCGATAACAATTGTTAAGGTCCTAAAATTAATGCTTGTGTCCTGAAAACAAATAACTCCATAGATTTTTTAAAATTTATTCTTTCATTTTCATATGCAGGTAAAGTTTATGTAACATCAGCTATTTTAAGCACATTTTTAGGGAATTAATCTTCGAAGATAGAAAAATGTTATTTCATGTTGCTGTTAAATAACGCAAAATGTTAAAATTTTTATTTTAATATCACTATAAAATATCTAAAGTTAAGAGATTATTATACTTTCATTCATTTGTCTTTATTCCATTTGCCATTAATAAATGCATGCATTCAGTTAACTACAATTTTGTAAAATTTTATCAATTCTAATAACATAAAGCATATTCCACAAGAAAATTATAAATGATTTAATAAAATTTGATAAAAAAATTATCAAGCTTTATTGAAGAAGAGACTTCCTACTTTAAACTTCATGCTAAAGCACAAAAATTTATTTTATATATCATATCTTAAGTTTGGATTTAAGTATATATTTAGCTTTTTGAGTAAAAATTGAATAAAAGTGAATACTTTTTTCTGACAAAAACGAATGGCAATGATAAAATCAAACTAGAAATTTGTGTCTATACACGTATTTGTATTTGATTTTGTATTAATATCACATCATGGAAATACTGATAGTTGCAGTGTTTCTATTTTAAGACATGCAATACTTTTAAATAGTCTTATGCTAAAATCTTTTTGATAAAAAATAACCAATAGTATTTTAATTAATGAAATGAAATATAGGAATTTAGGATTAATATTTGAACTTCATTTTCTTAAAATTATTTTAAATTTTATGGTAATTTTTCTAGCAGTCCTAGAAAGTCTATGTTGTTGAAGGAAAGCGAGAAATAATTGCTTGAGCAGATATTTAATGAATGTTTTTGAAAAATTCTTTTTTGCAAATGTTTTAATAAGTCCTATTTTAATTTTCTTCTCGTTCATCCGTGTTATCCTGCTTAGACTGATTTTATGTTCCAATTAATAACATAAAAAAAGATTTATATAAATCTTTTTTAAGAATTCAGTACAAGAAATCAACTAGTGTGTGTGTGTGAGAGAGAGAGAGAAAATACATTTCAAATTTAAAACACAACTAGTACTGTATTCTTCAAAAAACATATTTATGTAAATTACTTTCAAAATATTAAGGAATCGTTCATTTTTCTTGTATTTTATTGCTTGTTTCTTAATCATTGGTAGATATTTATTTTCTATCTTTAATCTTCACGAAGCAATTTTCAGTTCAACATTAGCTGTCTTCTTTTGTGAGATTTAATTTTATGCAACTAAAGTTATATGTTGCATAGTAAATAATTTTATTGTGGTATTGTGTATTGTGAAGTATCTAAAAATTGTAACAGGTTTTTAAAAAAGAGTACAGTTAATAATAATTTATTGTAATTGAATGTAACCACAAACTCAAATTGCAGAATTTTGTACAGACTGATCGTATTTTCTAAATTCATGTAATTGAATCCGGTTCAAACACACAAGGGGAGAAATTGATGAAAATTTATGCAGTTTGCCATCCAGTGGGTATGCCATTTTCACCCAGAAACCATAAGGAATGAGAAACACAAATAGAGAGAATGAAATGTCGATGCATTAACCAGGAATCCAGCTTTCAGGATCCAGGATTCGAACTGCTTCAAAGTTAGGGACGTTAACCCCTCTATCATCAATCGACACAAAAGAAATATATAACGATCAATTTTAAATTACCAAGGATCAGAGGAAGACAAAGCTACAGTAGTAAATGTAACATGAACAGTAATGTAACAAGTAATATAACATGCTATAATAGTAAATGTACCGCTACATGTATCAAATAACAAAATCAGCATGGGATTTCGAGCCATTTATACCAAATTTAACAAAATTATAGTAGAAGAATATTAAGTGCATAACAATTTTTTTTCATTGATGGTATCCGCTCAAAGATAGATGTGTGATATACACACACACTCTCTCTCTTCCAAAAGTTAAGGACGAAAATGTAAAATGCGAAAAAAGCAACAAATACGGCTTTGATTGACACAAAATTCAGCAGGAAAGTAGCATATATATTTGTGCATAAAACAAAATCAATAATTATATATAGAAATGAAAACAATATTAAATTTTTGTAAGTTATCAAAAAAGGACATACTGGAGATTTAAACTACAATCCAATATTCTTAATATGCACGAGAGGAAACATCAAGAGATTGGAGAGAGCAAATATACATTCGAAGAAACTTGTTAAATGCAAACAAAGTTACTTAAAATTTTATTTTTAAACGGAAGATTGTATATGAAATTTAACTTCGTCAAGATGATATATTCAATGAGACAGGATACACGATTGAGCTTTGTAAACAAGTATGTGACTTAAGCTTCAAAATTTAATTTATGTTTAAATTTTTTATTATTTCAGGAACCAAAAATATCTGACTTATTGTTACTAAAATAATATTTATGACTGAAAATATTTAATATTTTGCTTTTAATTTTTTTAAAGTGCAATGTTGTTCTTAAACAGAAACAAAATATTTGTATTCAATATGGATTTTAATACTAAAATGCTTTTTTAAATTGTATGCTTTTTTATTCTGAATTTCATTTTTAAAATATGTTTAAAAGCTAGTTGATAGAAATTCTTACTTCTTTTATAACACTTAACTTTTTATATATTTGAATGCGCCCTTGTTAGATTGTTTAGCTGGCTGTTTTGTATTTTCAGACTAAAATTTAACTGCCGTAATTGTTTTGTATTTGTAAAATTTAACTGCCGTAATTAAAGCCGTAATTGTTTTGTATTTGCAAATTAAAATATATGTTTAACGTCAATATATCACTATATTATATTTCTTGATCAATACGATTGACATCTTAAAAATTACTAAAATAATTAAAAATGAACATATATAAAGAAATAAAAAACTTCTGAGGCAAAGAATCCTGAAATTTATAAAACTCACTCTATATTTTTTATATACTATATATATATATATTTGTTAATTTCGAGAAATATCTACTTTACTTAAAAGTTATTAATGTATAAAATGTATTTTTATTAATATTAATTTACAATATATAAACATTTATCACAAATTTTTGGAAAAAGAAATAAATATTTTCGTCAAACAATAGATTTAATTGACTATTTCTTTTTAAATTAACTGTATTTATGTTTTGTACACATTCCTGATTTTCAGATTTTATTTATTAAAATTTACCAGAATTAAAGCTATTTTAAATCGAATGTTTTTCTACGTTTTTGCTTAATATTAATCTTACAATTAGGATTTCATATTTTTGCATTACATTTAAAATTATATAACAGTATAATATTTGAGCACTCTTGATTAAGTGATCTTATGTTTTAAAAGGTAAAAGAGTAAATTGATAATTTTTAATACTAAATATATTTTTAGAATTACGTTTATAAACGATTCTTTAAAAGCAGAGTTTATAGCTTTAAGTTTTCTATTTATAATATTGCTGCTTAAAATATATTTCAATATTTTCAAATAACTGACTCTTCATTTTTGGTGTACCTGTTCACATGTTTTGCATAAATTTCAAAAAATGACATTTGTGTAAATACAGCCTCAATTTTACACTTACAAATAGAACAACAAGCTTACTTGTGAACTTACAAATAGAAACAAAAATATAGACAATAGAATTGTGTAATTATTTCAGAATATATACCTTTAATAACAACAAATGAATTTAATCTACATGAATTTTAATATTCAAAATGTACTAATTTGTTTTAAAACATCAAATGAAAATTATATTTATAAGAAAAATGAAAGAAATATTTTCAGGAATGTTTGATATATTCGCATTAAAATAATTTATGATCAAAAATTTCTTTTTTATATCTAAGATATTTTAATATTTGGAGTGAATCCTACCACGTTGTTCGCCGAGCTGACAGCCGAGTGGTTTGGGCTTTTGCCTTCGGTTCAACAGTTCGTGAGTTCGAGTCCCACCTTCAGCATGGGTGTTTGTAATGGTTTGGAATCCACTTTAAACCGTAGGTCCCGGTCTAATTAGCCCTCGTGTGCCAAAAATAACAGTTGAGCGACAAGCAATCTAATCCAATCTTACCAACTTGCTTATAACAAGTTTTTCCAGTTTTGCTGAAAATGTGATAAACAAGCATTCTAGCAAATGTTGCAGGAGATCGAACAGATCTTCTCGTCATTTGGATATGATCCCAATAAATCGCTAGTTAATAAAAATAGTCAAATATTCAAATCCAAAAGTTGAACCACATATCTTATGAAGAAAATTAATGCATAGATATACCAAATTTTAATTAATTTTTCCATAATCATTCTAAAGAATAATTAAATCATAAAAAGTTTGTAAATTATATACATTATCCAACCAAATTTTTATTTGATAATTATTACTATTTACAAAATTATTATACTATTTAAAATGACAATATAGATGGATTTGTAGTATTTGTTATTTTTCAAGGAACGACTTCTATCACTTAGTTGATAATGAATTATAAGAGTATACGCAGAGCATTCATTCTACAATTCTATTTCATATTTTAAAATTTATATGAATTTAAAATTTAATGAATATAAAAAACATAAATGCAATAAGACATGTCTGATATCAGAAAAATGAATGGTGTTTTTAGCAGAAAGATTTTTGTGCTACATCTTGATGGGTTTGGGACTTCATTGGCTTAGGATAAACTCTAGAAAGTTTTCACTTCATTTTTTAACTATAAATTAATTAAAAATCCACTATTACACAACTCCTATTTACTATCTATTTTTACCTATAAGTTAATTACAAATCTAATTTCATTTGAATTAAATTATAGATCATTCTTAATTCACTGATATTAATGTCACAATAAAGTTTTCTTTTGTTTTTTTTTTTTTTTTTGCTTATGACGCTTAAACAAGCCAAGCTCGCTATGCCTTTTTTGGCGGTGCAAATTAAGTCAAGGCGGAGGGCCTTTCGTTTGGATCAGAGCACCACGAAGGTGAAAGTACGAGGTGCCTCGTAACGAAAGTAAGGTGCCTCGTAATTTTGAACCACGGTCAGGTGACGAGGCCACACCTGAGCTGGCACCCTCCCCTCCACATCCACGCCACATCAGCGGAAAGACTTTGGACGTCACATATTAAAGTAAACACGTCCAGAACCCACGGAGCTCCAGCAACCTAGTGAAGGAGAGCACACCGTGGTCACCCTCCCAACCACTGCCCGCGGCAAATGATGCTTCACTTTGCTGAGCTCACGGGAAGCAGCGTGAAGCTACTGAGCCACTGGAGCTATTTCTAAGTTTTCAAACATTAGGTATTAAAATATTAAAAATTAAATAGAAGTTTTCTAACATTATGCGCGCGATGTCCAAAGATTTGCGATAAACCAGAAGACAGTTTTGACTCTAAAAGGCACAATATTTCAATAAAGTCTCTATATATATATATATATATATATATATATATATATATATATATATATATATATATATATATATATATATATATATATATATATATATATATATATATATAACCAGAGTTCTAGCACATAACTGTACATAGTTGACCAAAAATGCATAAATTTTTATTGAATACGAAATCGCATTTTTAAATACATTAATAAAACTTATAAGATGAAATTTTGATAAATTCTTTGAATATATCTGACGAGTTTTGAATGAATTTAATTTTCAGCAAGATTAAAACTTTTAAATTAAATGCATATTTTGAATTTAACATTAGTGAGATTTTAAAGAAGAAATGAACCTATAAAATTTCAAATATTTTCGATTTTATGTGAAGAGGATATTTTAAAAATTTATATATCTACATTAGGCAACACACCTATTATATGTACTTTTTGTTAAGCAGTTTCACAGTTTTATTTTGTTTAAATCTTAGGAAAAATTAATGTTTTTTATTCGCAAATTTAATCCAATGCCATGCTCAAACATAATTTTAAGTGGTTAGCTATCGCGGATAGGGATTATAGTGATGTTTTCAGAATAGTTTTATACGAGAGATGGAAAAAATTTGAATATTTTCATATTACAATTGCTAATTCATTTTCATAAAAAGGGAAATACATAAGGGAAATAAATAGCACTAACTTAAAAAAGAAATTTAAAAAATAAAGTGTGATAATGCATATATATATATATATATATATATATATATATATATATATATATATATATATATATATATATATATATATATATATATATATATATATATATATATATATATAAGAGAAAAAATTGTAAGTCCTTTAATAAAATTAATAATTCCATTTAATTTTACAAGAAATGTAAGAAGTATATATTAAGTTTTAAAGTGATGGAGAAGTGCTTACAATGCAGTAGTACTCATTTTCTACTTAAAATTACAGATATTTAGATAGTTTGCGAATTAAAAGAGAACCTGCATAGACAGTACTTCAATGTTCTCAAAGATGTACTTAATTTGCAAAAATTCAATAATTTCATTTCATTAATTCCCAGAAGGAAATCTTAAATTTCTTCCATATTTTTAATCGGTTTATTTAGTTTATTAATATTTTAAAAGTCTATTTTTAGTCTTCCGATTGCAATTGAATCCGAAGCTTCAATTTAAAATGCCTTTCTAATTTCAATAAATATCTGCTCCCGGGTTTGAATTGTACCTACAAATTATTTAACCAGAGACCAAGTATCTATCATTGAGGCAGTAGCATTGGTGGTTTTTACAATGATTGCCATAAGCCTCATGTCTATTTTAATGAAGTAGCTTAGTAAATTTTTTTTAAAAAAATGAGAATAAAATGAATAAATTAGAATCGATTTTTTCCAAATAAAATAATTATTTTTAATATTTTTTAATTAATAAATATAAACTGTTCCTATAAATCCTATTTAATAAATATGAAAAATTTTAAAATTTTGCTTTATATAAATTTAATTAATTTTTGGGATATCTTAGATAAAATTCCCCTGTTCAAATCGGACACCTTATAAACTCTAAAATCAGATACAGTGTCTAATCGTCAACTATTTAATGAAATAAGGCGTTTTTCTGCAGAAACGAAATCAATAAATAGAAAAATGTCTTTTTTTAAATATGCAATTCTAATATTGCTTTAATGCAATTAATTAATTAAAGTACAAAGAGCTTTTAATAAAAAAGTGTAAATATTTGATTATAATCCATATTACTTTAATCGTGTAACTATAAGTATAATTAAATCAAAATTATTATGTGAATATAATTTGAGATTTACCACTTTGTAAATAGTAATGAAATCGCTTTTAATGAATTGCTTGCTATTTAAAAATATCACGGTGTTTAAATCTCAGATTTATGTATTATCTAAGTGAATTATGTTTTGTTTCACATTTACAAAACTCGAGTTTTAGATCTGAAAGGTTGAATGTATATTTTTGATATGTTATTATTTTGAGTTATTAAAATATTTTACAGTATATTAGTTTATTCCTCTGGAATATTGGTAAGGTATTCACTAATAAAAAAATGAATAATTTTATGAACTCCTTTAACTTAAAACAAACATTTTTGTTATCACTGAAGATACGCATTTCTTTACAGACATGAAATTAACTTTGCCAGTTCATCTATTTATCTATATTCATGGTATAAATACTTTCTTCTAAATATCATGTAACAGAAACGAAATTGTATCCCCCAGACTTAACACAGAAATTATCGGGTTGACATTCTACCTGATTATTATCTTTTTTAATAGATTCAGGTTCCGAATGGTAAGTTTTTTCCTTATCTTCTATTTTTTATGCAGTAAGAAATGTTTTAAAAAAATTGGGGTTTCACTTTCGCTGACTTGAGTCGGAGTTTCGGAGCTCTGATGCTCATTTTCTTATTTTAAGTATAATTTTTCCTTAAATTTCTATTTAATTCAATCCTGGTGTTAAGGTAGGCCTATTATAGTTCTTTCCAATTGGGTTAAGCAAGTACTATTGAAAATTTTTTTTATTTTAGCTCGTGGGTTTCGATCAATATTTTGTGTAAATTTCGTGTTCTTGAAGATTGTTTTAAAAGTTTTGGTCTATTGTGTGATTTTTCAATAACTTCTCACAATAAAGTATCGGATGACTTTTTATAGTCTGATAAAAGTCATCTTGTGTGAAAGAGGCCTAAGGACACAGGTTCAAAGGTTCCATGATACACAGGCTCTAATTTTCCTTTCTTTCATAATCATACAATATAATGCTCTGACATAATCAAATAAAAAGAAAAATAATCATGCGCCGTGTGTGTTGATATTGCAGTTTCAAAGTGATGAATGTAGTGGGTTTGCACATCTGTACTAATGCTGCTTAGTTATTTTTTCTTTTGAATTAATTGAAATCTAAACACTTTCCAGGCACAATTATTTTATCAAGCGTAGGAGTTCTCGTACATGATTCATTTAAAATATTTGCTAATCCACCCCAAAATACTTCCATTCATGTAATACATTAAACATAAGTTAACAATTGCAACTTTTTAGTTTAAAAATGCTAAAGTTTTCATTATCCAGAAACGAAAGAAGGAAACCTAAATGCTGATTCCTGTATGTTTCAACACCAGTTCAAATAAAAGGAAATAATATTTCAAATCGACTCATACCATTTATATAAAACATAATAAAAAATTTGGGTAATTATATATATATATATATATATATATATATATATATATATATATATATATATATATATATATATATATATATATATATATATAATGTGCGCTTATACCGCACGCCAGAAGTTTGCAATGATGAATGTTATTTAAAAGATCGGCGTTATTTCATGCAGCGATTGTTGAGTGCGCCTTTAAATATGAAAAGGATGTTTTCAGTGGTTCGGACACACTTTCATCTGTAGGTCCAGGTGGCTAATGGTGTCTTCAATTTATTTTCAAGTAGAATTTTATAAGCGCGAAAAATGATTAAATTTATGAATTCACAAAGTAGACACTCAGATGAATGCATTTATATTTATCTTATTTTTTCATTTTTAATAACTTTAAATTTCTTTAATCTTAATTTCTTTCGGAAATTTAATATATCGTTAAAATTTGAAAAAAAAAAAAAAAAACCCTGAAACTAAAATATAGTCACATAGCGAAAAAGTGTGACTTGTTCTTTAATGTATTTTTCTATTTGAGAGTAAATTTAACATAGCAATTTAGTCTTGGATTTGGATTCAAGTTTGCCAAGTGTTGGTAACAGAAAGATCCTTTTCTTTGTCTACTGACACTTAGAGAAGGATTTAGCAATTTATAACCACAATATAATTATTTAATCATAAAATCATATATATTTTCTGCGGAGGAAAACAGTTTAGTTTAAATCATTTTTTTTTCTTTTCATAACTTTGCACTAAAAATATATTGTTAAATTGAAAAAATTACATTACACATCATTTTTAAGTTACTATTAGTTACACACCATTGTGATCACTATTCATATAAGCTTTCATGGTCAGCTTTTGTTATGTCGGTTGATTTTAATGGCGCAAGGTCAAACTTCACCTTTTGTTGTGTTGCAGATTTGGTTTGTTTGTCGCTCAACTGTCATTTTTTGCATACGAGGGCTAATTAGACCGGGACCTACGATTTAAAGTTAATTCCGAACCACTACAAACATCCATACCCAAGATGGGATTCGAACCTACGAACTGTTGAACCGAAGGTTGAACTGTTGAACCAATCGATAACTTATTATAATAACCTACGAACTGTTGAACCGAAGGCAAGAGCGATAACCATTCGGCTGCCAGCTCGGCTGTTGTGTTGGAGAATCGGCATTGAGCTATTGAGTCCTCTGGATGCGTAACTATTGACATATTGTCATAGGCATTTTACTGTGCAACACTAATTTACCTTGGATGGGAAAATTAAAGATTTATAATGACAGACACGATGAAATTTAAGCAAATTACTTTAAATCAAAACTTCATTTTGTATGAAGAAGGTGTATTCTTAATAATTGTTAAGGTTGTTTTCCAAATGATTCATTTTTATCTTTAAAAAGTTTCATTGAAATCTATTTGAAATTTACAAAAATGATGGCAATTACAAATGTGAAGACCATAATCTATGAACCATACATTTAAATGCTTTTATAAAAAATTACTCTAATTATATCACCAAATTACATCAAATCCAGATAATACTAAGTTTAATTTAAAAATCGAAGGACCTCAAAAATGAGAAAATAATTTTATTACTATTTCTTTTAAGAATAAAATAACTTTTTATTCTTAAGAATTATTTCCATAATTGTTGTAGTGAAAGCTATTAAAGGTAAAATATCCTTTTATTCTTAACATATGATAAAATGCAACAAACTACATACTTGTATCAATACTTATCCTGTAGTTTTTAATGCAGTGTTTAGCATAAAAAATGAAGAAATTTAAATTTTTTGAATGTATTTTTGAAATACTGAATATTTTTTTCATTATAAATGTTATTATTGTACTTTAATGTAAAATACCCTATGTTGCATTATTTATTACGAAATATATTATTTTTGTTATTTATTGTCTGAATTAATATTTTAACTCACAGCGAGCTTCTTTGTTTTCAGTTAGTATAAAAAAAAATTGTTATGCCTAAAGAGAACGATTCCCCGTCCAAACATTGAATTCAAAGCTAGTGGCGAAATCAGCACTTTTTTACAGCTTTTCATTGGCTGTTGAAAGGAGAAACTGCATGAACGCGCAGAAGTTGCAAACTCTCCATTTCTTCCCCGGATGTCAGACGATGGAGTGTCTAAGGAGAATTTTTTTTCGTCAGTTGTTTCAAAGTAAGTTCCTTCACTTTGAAATTAGGTATTTTTTGTTCTCTTAATCTTTTAAAGTTAATTACAAAAACTTTGGCTTATTGCTTTCTTCACAATAATATATTTTGTCTATAAATTACAAAATCCACTAAAGTTCTTTTTCTAAACTTTTAAAAAAGATAATCCTTTTTATATTAATGATACTAAATTATAGACATAAGAATTAGTAAATGAATTAATTATTAATTTGAAATATTATTTTCTAATTCGCAACTTATTTAATCATTTATTATAATTAACAATTTTATTACATTTTTCGTGTCCTAAATAAGTTAAATGGAAATTCTGAGAAGAATTTATTTAGTTGATAGTTAAAATTATAATACTAATTCATAGTTTTAATTTTCATATTAATTTTATTAGATGCATAAAAAATCGAATTAAAATTGTTTTATTACGAATTAATTTGAAGCTAAGAAAAAAAAATAACCTGTCACTGACACTAATTCGATATAGATGTTTACTAAAACCTAAATTAGCTGTCCATTTATTTTATTTTACAGTTTTTATAAATAATTTAATACAAAATCAGTTATTCATTAAATGGCTTATACAAATGCAAAACATTGAAATTCAAATGCATAAAAAATACATAAAAATAAAATTATTTTTTCGCTGTGTTTGCATCTATCAATAAGGGTAATTTCTCAGTACATATTTCATCGTTCTTAAGTGTAATCTGCTTAAAATGTATAAAAATTAATTTTAAGTTATATTTTGAAATTCAGGGAAAATTTCATTGTACTATTTACAATGCAACATTAGTATTATTTTTTCCAAAATTATATGATTTAAATTATTTTGCTTTTTTTATTAAATTTAGGTAATTCCCTGAAAATAGTAAGGTTGCTATTAATACATATTTATAAATTAATGTTTTAAATACCTTTTAGCCTTGTCATAAAAAACAGCATGGAATGGCATTATTTCTTATTATCTTAATTATCCCAATCTAAATTATTATGGTGATGAATTTAAGAAAATTAGGTTAAATTTAGGCGGGGTTAAGAAACGATAAATTGTAATCATTAAAAGTGTATTAAATATAAGAATCTGTGTTAGGAAATAATTATTTGGTTTGAATACTATTCTTTTTAATGTAAAAATAATTTGAATATATATATATATATATATATATATATATATATATATATATATATATATATATATATATATATATATATATATATATATATATATATACTATATTTATTTATTTTTATGCAAATATATATTATTTTTATTGTTTGCTTAAGAATGTGACATTAAAAATTTACAATTATGTAACATCCAAAATAAATTTATTTTAAAATTTTACATAATTTAAAACTAGTAGGAAATAATGAAATTTTAATACTACGTTGTTTTTTTATGTCATATGCTCTCCTATGATTTTTTTTATTGTGCAGTAGTAATTAAGTTAATTCATTGTTCCATTTTATCATAATGATGAGAAATATTATATATAAAATTTTAAGTATGTCCAAGATTCTTATTTTAAATATTTATTCTGAACAGTATAAAATATGTTTGAATAATCATATATAATATATATTGCAAAAAATTTGCGTCTAAAAGTAACGTATGTATATATATGTGTGTATGTGTATGTATGTGTGTGAGTGTGTGTAAGTATGTCTGTTCCTTTTCTACTTAGTGTTCGAATAGTGCAATTTCAATCACTAATTATATCCGTTTGTTAGAATATTTTGAAGAAAAAATCTTTTGATGTAAAAGCCGAGAAGGTAAGCGAATGGTTAGCGCTCTTACCTTTTGTTCAACTGATCGTGATTTCGTATCCCACCTGGTCATGGATATTTGTATTGATTTTGAATCCACTTTAAATTGACACAGATCAGTTAGCCACTGGGTGAATATAATGAGCATGGAGTGACAAACTGAGCCAAATTCTTGCTGTAAAAACTTAATGAATATTTTTGGCTTAGAGAAGTTCATTTATTTCAAATTGAAAACCAAACCTTTATTAAAAAATAGTCATTAATGCAAAGCTAATTTAAATTTTTAGTCTAGATAGTTTGAAATGGTCACTGGAAATTTCTGATAAAGATAAAAATGATATTTAGTTTTAGTGTATAATGATGATTATTATATTGTTTTACAGCATTCTTCAAATAATTTGTAGTTTTTCTGAGTTTTTAGAAGTTCAATGTGTGTGAGTTAGTGAAAAATATTTTTATTTAATAAACAATTTAAAATTTTTTTAATTTAAAATATTATCTCAACCACTTAAATTAAAATAAATATTGTAATTGTCATTCTTTGTATCATTAGTGAAATATTCCCATATATGAGTTAATAATGAATTTTTTTAAGCACTTAACTGTGTAAAGATTTTTATTAAAAAAGTATTACTTTTCAATGATCTAGAAGTTTGCAGTATTTTTGATTTTTCTGAGAAAAATCACTCAGAAATAATTGGCGTTACACTTTTTTGTCTTTTATTGATAGTAGCTGATGGAGTAAATATCCAGATCTTTTTATGTATCTGATTTCTATTTGCATTAAAAATAAGGAGTTTTGCTTTTTTCAAAAATTTTTACCGGTCTCTTAACTGATATCTTTAGTATTCAGATTTCCATTACCATTTATAGGTTAAGAATATAATATTTTCAAATTTTAGCTTATTTAATTTGCCTTAAGAGTAAACTTAAGAATGTATTATATTTCAAGCATGTTTGGAAATGATGTGTGTTTGCTTTATTCAGTATAATTGTTTATATATGTTTAAATAAGCATTTTCCTGGGAAACTTAAATCAAACATACGAGGAATTTATTGAGTGAAAAATCTACTCGGTTTAGTTTTGATTTGAAATTAAAATTAAGTAAATATTTTCCGAAGTCACTTATGTTGACATTTTGTACTCACTTTTCAGATTAGGAAAGTAATGTAATTGGTGTCAATATTTTTTGAGAAATTCAAAATTAGTAATTTACAGTTAGAGTTTCTTTTAGAAATGAATTTTAATTTTGGAGACTTGTTTTGATCATCAATAAACCAATGCATTTGCTTAAATGGGAATTTTCAACTAGTTTCCATTCAATGATAATTCATTAATTATATATTTTAATTAACTTTAGCTGTAATAAGTGGTTAGTAATTTATTAAAAGATAAATTATTTTGGCATTTTTTTCTAAATGATTTTGCTATTATTCTGGAGATATTTTTTTATCATACTTAGTATCTGTAAAATAGAATTGATTAACTTATTTAATTGAAAACGTGTTATAACTTTTCTGTTTTATAGTTTATAAGCAAGGTTTTATTCTCCGCAGTTCACATTTCATTAAGTAATTTGTAATTTCAATATTTTTTACGGAAATTGGAAGTAACTGATTTTATATATATAAAATAAAAATGTTTAGTTATATTTAGATGTTTGGAACATGTAAACAACTATTTATGACATTTACTATATTTCAATTACTTTAAACGTTTCAAAAACTATTTAAATTAATAAAATTTAAAAGAATAATTACGATTATCTATATTCCATATATGTGACTTTTATAAAATACAGGTGATATTCAGAAACGAGATTATACTTCAAAAAATATTAGACTTAGTTATTTTGTTGTTTGCACCTTATTTTAATATGTACTAACGGGATAAAAAACTATGAAGGATTAAAATTTTAATATATTATAGAAACAAATATTTGCACAAGAATTATCTTTCCATGTCATTTTCATTAAGATAAGCAATTTTACAAACAGAATGAGTTTTGGCAATAACTGGGTTGAATCACCATTAGATGTCATTTTTTATTCTTACTTCCATAATGTAGTATTTTATGAAAAACAGCTTTTCAGTATAATTTATGTTTATAAAGCATAGAAAAAATAATAATGAGGAAAAGTAAATAAAATAGAAAAAAGAAATGTCAGCAGAGAATAACATATTAAAATTTGTAAGTTTATAATTTAATTTATTAAAATTCTCTAATATCTTTCATTTAACCACACATTTACATTCTTCTACAGAATATGTTGTGTATTCTTCTGTAAGTTTATTTGTTGACGCCATTGAGCTTCCCTGAATCCAGCTCAAAAGAGCTATACAAACACACCTCTGCTTAAAAGTATTTTGAATCATGATGTTTAGTATATATCGGCTTTATATAGTAGTTATTTAATCAATTTTCATGTGCACTTATTATCGTAAGCCACAAAACTATTTTAAAATACACTCATATGTCACTGCAGAAATTATATTTTATTTTGCAAATAAGCCATTGTAAAAGATTTTTAAAAAATAATTCCGAATTTATAGTTATGCAATAAAAGGTAAGATGAAGTACGCTTAGCTAGAATCGTAAAAATGTTCTCCAGTACTATTGCTTAGGACCCGTGATATTCAATTCACACCAGTTTTCATATAAATTAGTACCTTATCATTTTCATGTTTGTTATTTAATAATAATCTAGAATTTATGTTGTAGCATTTTGACCATCACTCCTTAGGGTCTCTCTGATGCATTCAAACCTGTGAGCCAGTGAACGATACTTGAGCTTCACTCCACGGGGTCCCTGATGTGGAATCAGACCCGTGAGCTCATGCAATGACACTTGAGCATCACTCCACGGGGTCCCTGATGTGGAATCAGACCCGTGAGCTCATGCAACGACACTTGAGCATCACTCCACGGGGTCCCTGATGTGGAATCAGACCCGTGAGCTCATGCAACGACACTTGAGCATCACTCCACGGGGTCCCTGATGTGGAATCAGACCCGTGAGCTCATGCAACGACACTTGAGCATCACTCCACGTGGTCCCTGATGTGGAATCAGACCCGTGAACTCATGCAACGACCCTTGAGCATCACTCCACGGGGTCCCTGATGTGGAATCAGACCCGTGAGCTCATGCAACGACACTTGAGCTACACTCCACGGGGTCCCTGATGTGGAATCAGACCCGTGAGCTCATGCAATGACACTTGAGCATCACTCCACGGGGTCCCTGATGATACCCTGAATCATACCCGTGAGCTCATGCAACGACACTTGAGCTTCACTCCACGGGGTCCCTGATGTGGATTCATACCCGTGAGCTCATGCAACGACACTTGAGCATCACTGCACGGGGTCCCTGATGTGGAATCAGACCCGTGAGCTCATGCAACGACACTTGAGCATCACTCTACGGGGTCCCTGATGTGGAATCAGACCCGTGAGCTCATGCAACGACACTTGAGCATCACTTCCGGGGTCCCTGATGTGGAATCAGGCCCGTGAGCTCATGCAACGACACTTGAGCATCACTACACGGGGTCCCTGATGTGGAATCAGACTCGTGAGCTCATGCAACGACACTTGAGCATCACTCCACGGGGTCCCTGATGTGTAACCAGACCCGTGAGCTCATGCAACGACACTTGAGCTTCACTCCACGGGGTCCCTGATGTGTAATCAGACCTGTGAGCTCATGCAACGACACTTGAGCATCACTCTACGGGGTCCCTGATGTGGAATCAGACCCGTGAGCTCATGCAACGACACTTGAGCATCACTCCACGGGGTCCCTGATGTGTAATCAGACCCGTGAGCTCATGCAACGACACTTGAGCATCACTCTACGGGGTCCCTGATGTGTAATCAGACCCGTGAGCTCATGCAACGACACTTGAGCTTCACTCCACGGGGTCCCTGATGTGAAATCAGACCAATGAGCTCATGCAACGACACTTGAGCAACACTCCACGGGGTCCCTGATGTGGAATCAGACCCGTGAGCTCATGCAACGACACTTGAGCATCACTCCACGGGTTCCCTGATATGGAATCATACCCGTGAGCTCATGCAACGACACTTGAGCATCACTCCACGGGGTCCCTGATGTAGAATTAAACCTGTGAACTCATGCAAAGACACTTGAGCTTCACTCCATGGTGTCACTGATGTGAAATCTAACACCTGAGCTCATGTAAAATATAGCTGAAGTTCACTCAATAAATTGTTGAGTAGTTACGACATTTACTGGTAAAAAGCGGTTATCCCTATAAATTATTCTTTGCATTTTTTCTAACATTTTGTGTAATTAGTACTCAGCCGTTTTCTTGTACATTTTTGAGTATTTGTCATTCTTACTTATAATTTAATTTCACTTATAATAATCTTTAAATAACTTTTTCTATTCTTAGTATAAGAATTAAATAAAATTAATTAAAATTCCAAAGCATTAGTTTTCTCAAGGTTTAATTCCTATATTTAAAGCATAAAATATAATTAAACTACATCTTCGAAATTTCTTTAAAATCAGATTATTGATTAAATAAGATGGAACCCTTTCCAATCTTTGTTTCAAGATATTCTTAAAATATAACTCTGAAAATCTTACATTTTCCCACTAAATTAAGTAAATTCAGCAATGACCATAGATTCTGTAGTTCTTGATATCATGCGATT
>JAJQOW010000248.1:0-55000 GCA_037975125.1 Latrodectus hesperus
GATGGTTTGGAGGTCACTTCTACCTCCTGTGAAGGATTCATTGCTGCCCCTTCACTAGATTGCCTCTGAGTTCCCTTGTCTTTTTCAGCAAGTTCTACTTGAGAGGCTTCACCTGCAGATGCTGAAAGGTTAGTTGTTTCTTGTGTCTTTTCAACCACAAAATAACAATTAATCAGCTCAGGTATAATAGCAGTCCACCCAGCATTCCCTGACATTCTCCCTCAATGGAGCTCCGTGGATTGGTGGTGTGTCCAAGTTCACCTATGACGCCTAAAGTCCTTACGCGGAGTGGCGTGAATGTGAAGAGTAGGGTGCCATCTCAGGTGTGACCTCGTCACCAGACAGTAGTTCACAATGACGAGGCACTTGATAAAGGGCGAGTATTCCAAACCCGTTAACATAAAGGTACAGTCTGGGGCTCATCTGCAGCACTATGTATGAATGTATGTATCCAATCAGCAATCGGTCGTCTCCATCAACATCTGTCCCATTATCAGGCCATGAGGAGTCTAATTTTAGAATAATTATGATCGAATTCAGTTTCTTCATTATTATTGCAATGGATAGCCCATATAAATTTCACCCGTTATTTCAAAACTAGGAACGAAAATCTCTCTATACAGCGGATTACAGAAACTGAGGTTTCCTTTAAATAATTTACTTTGTCCTCCCGTCAATTATGGAGGGAGTAAACAACTCCTGTTAACAGCGGTGTCGGCCTCCCTTTAAAAGAGCCTGCTTCAGAAATAATGCATCAAGCATATGTCACATGAAAAGCCGGGCCCTCCCCCCACCCAGGGAGAAGGAGTAATTGGGCAGACGACATTTCATGACCGCAAACGAGAAGCCTCTTAATGACATCGCTTTTTTTCATTTCGTCTTTTTATAGATATATATTTTAGCAAATCGCCTTTGGTGGAATGAAGAGAGTCTTTCCAATACAAAAAAGAAAAAAAGAAATGTCTATAACAGTTTCTATTCATTTTTTCCCGTTTCTATATTTCTCTAACCATCTTTTCCTTTCTTTTTTATTACCTTATCCTGTCTTTTTCTCTTTATTCTTTTTATTTTCTCTCTTTTTTTCACTTGTTTTCTTTGAACACATTTTTTTGGTAGTTTTTTCCCCCGCTGTCGTTCCTTTGGTAATTGCGCCAGAGGACCGCTGGTCAATTTGACATCACGTGGTTTTCGAGAGGGCCCAATTAAAGTGGCCTCCCACAATAGAAGTTGGCAACCTTGGCTAGGTTTTTTTTTCTTTCTATTTTTGTGCCTCATATTATCATTTTTGTCCCTGCTCCGCACATGCTTCCCCTAAACGAGCAAAAAATTCACTTCTTGGAACACAAATAAGTTTTTAGTTGTTTGAGATATGTGTTGTTTATTTTTTTATCGAATATTATCAGAATGAACCTTATGTAGGCGTTTAAAATATGTTTGAATCATTCATTTTTTTAAAATGCGTGTAAATTGCAGTATGTTAAGCAAACTGATAATAAATTTGCTTTACCTCAAACTACAATTCCTTAAAAAGAATGCGAAATAGAAACCATCGTTCTTCTTGTTCTTAACTGGCGTTACAGTATGCAGGCTTTAGCCTCCAGTAAAACCTCCTTACACTTTTCCCGCTTCAGAGCCAAATTTTTCCAATTCTTTATCTTCATGGTCTCCAGGTCCTTTTCCACATGATCAATCCATGTTTCTCTGGGTCTCCCTTCTTCTTGCTATTGAACCCTTGGTTATCCGTTTTATGATGTTTTTTCATCTCTGCGGTGTACGTGGCCAAGCCACCGTATTCTTTGTGCTTTAATGAATCTCACCATGTCTTTGTTTCTCACTAGGTGCATTCATTCTTTATTATTTCTTCTGATCCATACACTATTTTCAAGCCTTGGTCCATAGATTTTCCTTAAAATTTTACGTTCAAAAATTCTAATAAATTTCAAGTCCCTGACATTCAATGCCCATGTTTCTCCGGCATATGTAACGATGGGTCTAATGAGGGTTTTATAGATTTGCAGTTTTGTTCTTCGTGATATCAATCTATTATTGAATCACTTTTTATTTGCGTAGAAAGCTCTATTACCAGCTTGCACTCTCTCGCCTATTTCATTTTGTAGGCTGTTGTCGTTGCAAATAAAAGTTCCAAGATACTTGAATTGTGACACTCCTTCAAAATATTTACCCTCTTCAATACTTCTTGGTTCCCTTCTAGATTCATTGGGCGATATTACCAAATATTTGGTCTTGCTTTCGTTGATTTGCAAACCAACATTGTTGGCTCTACTTTCCAGCTCTCTATAACATTCCTTTAAAGTCCTTTCATTTCTTGAGATGATCACAATGTCATCAGCATATGCACAAATTTGGCTGCATTTATGGTAGATGGTACCTCTTTGTGCAATTGGCACAATAGCACTGTGTAGAGCTAGATATGTTTGAATTATTCATTGTTTTAAAATGCGTGTAAATTGCAGCATGTTAAGCAAACCGAAAATAAATTTGCTTTACCTCAAACTACAATTCATTAAAAAGATTGTAAAATAGAAACCGCCTTTCTACTTTGACATTATCTCAATGCTATTTAAATTCGGCATACCATACAGCAGAGGACCGCGATCTACTTTGGGACCACTAAGTGATTTTAGATCATCGCTGAAGTTAATTCTTACGATATTCATACCTTTAAAAATTAATACATAGAAAACAACCTGGAAGGCTGCAGAACAAGGAAAACACGAACATTGTTCTGCGCCAGTTTGTTTGCTTTTCGCGGTTTTAAATGACATAAAAATTTCTAACTTTTTTAATTATAAACACGGGACATTTATTGCAACAACAGTTTTTCTGAGTATTTTTGCCTTCAAAATTGACTTTTATAATAAATACCTGGGGAAACACTCTAGGAGGAGTTGTAGATATGCTGGCTGTAAATTTTAATATTAATCAAATTCTTAAAACGCTTCACCAGATCTTTATTGAAAAATTTGCGAGACAAGCAAAAAAAAAAAAAAATTTAAAGTGACTCTTGACACAAAAAATCTGTCCACCCCTGCAGTATTAATTTTGCCCTATCGTGCGGATTAAAATCACTTTGATTGAACTTATTTAAATGTGATTTATGAGCTCCAGTGGCTCAGTAGCTTCACGCCGCTTCCCGTAAGCTCAGCAAAGTGAAGCATCATTTGCCGTGGGCAGTGGTTGGGAGGGTGACCACGGTGTACTCTCCTCCACTGGGTTGCTGGAGCTCCGTGGGTTGGGGACGTGTCCACGTTCATCTGTGACGTCCAAAGTCCTTCCGCTGGTGCGGTGGATGGAGAGAGGGGTGCCAGCTCCGGTTTGGCCTCGTCACCTGACCGTGGTTCAAAATTGACGAGGCACCTTAAAAAGAGCAAAAGTCGTACTTTCACCTTCGTGGTGCTCTGATCCAAACGAAAGATGCATCTCTATTGACTTAATTCGTACTGCAAACGGCATAGCGAGCTTGGCTTGTCCAAGTGTCATAAGCAACAACAACAGATGTGATTTATTTGTTGCTCTACGGTTATTTTTTGTACCCGACAATTACTTCTTTAGGAACCTACAGTTTAAAATGGACTCCAATTTACTACAAACATTCATGGCTGCCATGGGAATCGAACCAGAAGTATGGGAGTAAATGCCAATCATACAGATACCAATTCAACTCGTAATCTTCGAAGTGGAAAGTCATATGATATAACTCACAAATCCACTGTTAAGCAATCAAGGAAGGATTTTGCAATCTATTGGGATGGTTTCTTGAAAGTTTTTTGAAATTCTTCATATATGATATCGAAATGTGTGGAACATTCTGTATGAAAATCTCTTTTATTTTCGGCTTTACATAGTAAACATTTAAATCCCTCAAATAATAAATATTGATTAAATTAAGTATGCTGTGTCCCAATAGAAAAGAAGGTCTACAGTTCATTTCTAGGTATAATGGAAGGAAAATTCAGCATTTCTGCATTTATTATACGCATCTATTGAATTGGTAATTGGAATTTTCTTCTTTTCGTCTTTTCCCATGCATTACGCTCACTATTAGTTACTTTATTTTAAATTGGTGATTGAAATTTTGAGGCCTTGGCACTCATGAATTACACTCATTATCATTTATTTTATATTGTACTTGAAATTTTCTTATCTTGGAACCCATGAATTACGCTCAATATCAGTTAATTTATTTTAAATTGGTGATTGAAATTTTGCTGTCTTGGAATTCATGAATTACACTCATTATCATTTATTTTATATTGTACTTGAAATTTTCTTATCTTGGAACCCATGAATTACGCTTAATAGCAGTTAATTTATTTTAAATTGGTGATTGAAATTTTGATTTCTTGGCACTCATGAATTACACTCATTATCATTTATTTTATATTGTACTTGAAATTTTCTTATCTTGGAACCCATGAATTACGCTCAATATCAGTTAATTTATTTTAAATTGGTGATTGAAATTTTGATTTCTTGGCACTCATGAATTACACTCATTATCATTTATTTTATATTGTATTTGTATTTGAAATTTTCTTATCTTGGAACCCATGAGTTACGCTCACTATCAGTTCCTTTATATCAATCAATAAATATTTCGTTACCAATCCTACCATAACTTTGCTTATTTTTTGAAAGTATTGTAATTTATTTTAAAATTTCATTTAAATGCTTCTTTTAGATTCCAGTTTAAGTCGGGTGGCTTAGTGGCAGCGTTTCACGCTCCCATGACACAGGTCCGAGGTTCTATCCTCGGACTGGGCAAGGTTGACTCAGCCTTTCATCCCTTCAGTGGGTCGATGAACTGAGTACCAAGCATGCTTGGGAACTAAACACTTGGGGTCTTACGTTAGACTGACCACCTAACTGGGACATATGCTTTGCACCCCAGGGACATCGGTCATGAAAACAATTATGGGCACTGTAGGCCTTGGCCCACATGGGCTGCCGTGCCATGGAGTTTAGTTTATTTGTCTGTCACTTAGTCTTCTTCCAAATATAGTTTTGTTCCCTGAAATAATCATTCACGTATTCATCGGTCAAAATAAATCGAATGTGGTATGGAACTTTTGGAAATTCTCTGCAGTTACGATGTTATCAAATATTTAGATCAGAGCTACTTTCAGTGTTTTTATGTATTTTTTATTGTCTGTGTATTAGGAAAAGCGTAAGCACGCTCGCTGCGATGAGGAAAATCATATTTTCGAAAATCCCCAAAAAACCGTAAATATCTTTATTTTGAAATATGGAGGTAAAGAAACGAGAAAAAGTTCGATAACGTGAATATTTTTTCTATACCATCAGCTGTTACGCAACGATAACGTTCCGTGGATGACGCACCTCCGTTAATGAGGTGAGTAGAGTTCCTGAACGATGTTACGTCGTTAAAATAAATTGCTTCGACTCACAAGCAAATTTATAGTAAGTTGAAATCTGTGCCAATGATGTTTTAAATTAATTACAAATGCTATAATCTAAAAACGATTTCTTCAAAAAGATGTATATCATAGTCAAAATTAATGAAATTTTTGCATTCAAATTCAAGTGCTAGTAAATAAATTGTTTATTTTTTTAAAAAAATAAGACATGACCTGAAAAAATCATGGAAATATTTGAAATTAACATTAGTACTAAAGTGCTTTTCTTTTGAAGAAATTTTTTCCTACATTGCTCATGTGAATTTCAATAAATTTTCCGATGTGATACAAGCTAAAGACTTTCAATATAACTAGAAAATATAGTTTTCATGTTTGAATTAAACTTAATAAAACTATTTGAAAATGTATAAAAAAATGTATTTAAGGAAACCACCTATATATTTGAAAGTTGATTTTAAACTGCATGATCAATTAATATTTATTTGTGGACTCACTTTTCCAGTTTCAAAAAAAATTTTTATGTTGTATTTTCTGTCAAATATATATAGAAATACAGTTACAAAAATTTTAAAATATATTTTTTATAAAACAAAACAGGAAGTTGCATTATCAAACTGGAAGGGGTAAAGAAAAGAGATATTTAACATTCTTTCACTATTTTTTAATCTATGTTTTTCTCTAAAATGTTGATTCGTTGCTGTAAATACGAGGTCATTCATTATTTGGCTCATATATTGCTCGCTACCACAAGAGAGACTATCTCTTCAATGGCGATAAGCAATATTTTCTGTATCGCTTTATATTTTTCTTAGATTTTGATTTATTTCAAAGAACATTGTCATATAAACCTTATGCCCGAATTAAAATTAAATACTAACACTCAACAGAAAATTGTAATGCATCAGTTAATTAATTATTCAATTAATAAATGAGTCACTAATCCCCAAAAAATGTGCATTATTATAATTTTCTATCGAGTGTTTGCCATTTTGTGTTAAAAATTCATTAAAATTTATCAGAAAATAACCAGTTTCACAAAAAATTATATATGTAATTAAAATTTTGGCTATTTTTTATTTTTACAGCATAATTTATCTAAAAACAAGATAAAATAATATTAAAATTATTTTTTTAAGGAAAAGTTGCCTCCTATATTGGCGGATACCTTAATTTATTCTTTATATGAAGACTAAAAATTAATTTAAAAAAACAAAACACAGAGAAAATAAAGGAGAAAACAAAATTTTAATTCAATTGGTTTTTTTTAAAATTCAAATATATCATTTTAATTACTTTTGTTTCTATAATCGAATAAATCAAACTTAATTTAAATACTATAAATGCATAAAAATTGGACGAATGACATTTCGATTGGGATATATTTTAATCTATACTTAGCGAGATATCCAATGAAGCCTTTGTTGATCACGTGATCACAGAAAGCCGTACATAGGCGTAAAAGTGGCGGTCCAAGTCTGGCTTCTCCACTACTAAAAATGCTAATAGATCTGCATTACTTTTGTTTCCATTTTTTTACATTCCATCTTCACTTCCGTTCTTTTTCATGTTTATTGTCTGCTACGTTCTTTTTTAAACACAACTAAATCCTAGAAAAAATTATAAAACGGCAAACGTTTTATTTTTAAATTACTTAAGAATGAAAAATTAAAATAATTTATTATTTATTTCACACAATTCTCACATAAATGAATTTCGAATTTAGCAATACAAAAATATTCATCGTTAAATAACTTAATTAGATACTTCCACTTCAAGAAAAAGACAAATGAGGACGAAAAACGTGGGAGTTGTTTCGATGTTTTCTTTACGTTTTAGCAGACCTTTTGAAGCTCACTAAAATTGAATGCATAAATCGAAATGTTTTTTTTATACCTCAAGCCTGTGCGCATGTGCAATTCTTATTTCTCTTTCTCTTCACTTCAGTATGCAAACAATGAATACTAATTCATCAACGATTATTGTGTTCATTTCATAAGATAAATAATAACTCATGTTTATTTTCAATTTCCCTCTAGAAAATATACAGACAATTTCGTCCTCAACTATCTAATTATAAAAAAAGATGAGTTTGTGTAATTGTGCCTGGAAGAGCATTAAAAGTATTTGCTTCAGTTGATGGTTATCGTCTGAAACGTTCTTTTTTAAATAGATCTAAATCACAGAAAAAATTGCTTATCATTCAACATTTTGTTTTTGAATTTCTTATAAAAATAAAAAATTAAAATAATTTATATTTATTTCCCAATTCCTGTATAAATGAATGAATTTCGAATTTAGCTATTCCGAAAATATTCATCGTTAAATAACTAATTTAAAAAAAGAAGAGTTTATGTAATTGTTCGTGGAATCAGTCATAGTATTTGCTCCATTTCATATGTTCGTGTTTGTTTTTGACGTCATTTTCAGATTTAATATTAAGAGATTATGTTGAATAAATTATTGTTATTGAACTCTGCACAGTCCATAGAAAAGGGAGGCTATATATAAAAACTAAACATTTAGAGCATAATAGCAAAAACAAAGTACAATAATATTGTTCTTTTAACATATTTTTGAAAATATTTTGATGTCATATTAAAAACGAAAAATGGTTACAGTTGTTATTAAATTCATCACAAAAGTATAAAATTTTCGTTGTAAAAGTATTTTAATGTTTTAAAATTGAATAATGTATTGAATTGAATAAGTTGAATAATGTATAATCTAATAAATTGAATAGTGTACAATTGAATGCATTGAATAATGTATTGAATTGAATAAATTGAATAATGTATAATTGAATAATGTATTGAATTGAATAAAATATTTTGATGTCATATTAGAAACGAAAAATGGTTACAGTTGTTATTTAAATTCATCACAAAAGTATAAAATTTTCGTTGTTAAAGTATTTTAAATGTTTTAAAATTGAATACTGTATTGAATTGAATAAATTGAATAATGTATAATTGAATGAATTGAATAGAGTATTGAATTGAATAAATTGAATAATGTGTAATTGAGAATAATGAATTGAATTGAATAAAATATTTTGATGTCATATTAAAAACGAAAAATGGTTACAGTTGTTATTAAATTCATCACAAACGTACAAAATTTTCGTTGCAAAAGTATTTTAAATGTTTTAAAATTGTATAACGTATTGAATTGAATAAATTGAATAATGTATTGAATTGAATAAAATATTTTGATGTCATATTAAAAATGAAATAATATTTTTATTTTCAAAATAATGGAATACAATATTTCAATAAAGGAAATATTTCAATTTATTGAAATAATATTTTTATTCATTCATTAGTATTACTAATATTTCGTTAATGATTTCACCACTATTTCTATTTTAGTTTTTAATTTTTAATCAGAAATCCCCACATTTTTCCAAAATTATTAATGAAGTGATTTACATATTCTAAATTTTGAGTCTAAATGGTGTTGAATTTGATATACGATGCATTTGGTTAACATGCATTTTACATTAACAAATTTTATTCAAGTGAAACAATCTCTATAAATGGTAATGTTTTTGATTAATACTACAATTTGCAATATTTTTAACGTTGCTATCACTTCTCCACAACAAGGCCAGAAACTGCTGCTCATTCATCACTACCCGACGAGCACCTGAGAAACCAGTTACGGAAGCGAATAGCATCACCCAAGTCACACCACACTACAAACTAGCTTATAGGATGTGTCTCATTCATTCTTCATCTCAGCAGAAAGGACAAGAAAACAGAGAGAGAAAAAATCATCCAAGCTCGAACCATGGTTCGAACCCAGGTCCATGTACAGGGGAGTCAGAAAAGCTTCCCATTTATCCATCCCTCTGTCTCTCTGCTTGCTTGAGAGAGATATAAAATAAATTTAGAGCAGCAGTTCTCAAACTTTTTGATTATCTATTGTTGTTTTTGTCGTGTGCCAGCTAGGCTGCCAATATGGGTGCGCTGCTCCACTTTTCCAACTGAACGATATTTGGTGTTGAGTCCTACTTATATATATATCAGCCTTTCATCCCTTCAGGGGGTCGATTCACTGAGTACCAAGCATGCTAGGGAACTTAACACTGGGGGTCTTACGTTAGGTTGACCACCTAACTAGGATATATGCTTCGCACCCCAGGACCCTCAGTCATGAAAACAGTTATGGGCACTGTAGAATTGGCCCACATGGGCTGTCATGCCATGGAGTTTAGTTTATATATATTATTCATTCATTCATTGTCGTGTGCCAGCTAGGCTGGCAACATGGGGTGCGCTGCTCCACTTTTCCAACTGAACCATATTTAGTGAGGAGTCCAACTTCCTCAGTACACACATGCCATAGGGACCCGTTTATTGGCTAGGCAACCATTCACACCTCATTCATACAAGGAAGGAACAAAGACCGGATAGAGAGAGAAAGTACATCCATGCCCGAACCGGGATTCGAACCCAGGACCTCCCTATCCGCAATCAGACACGCTGACCACTAGGCAAGTTGGGTGGCGATGAATATGGTAATCAAATAATTTATAATTTTGAAGCATTTGTATAAAAATAGCAAATGGGAAATTTTTAATTAAAGTAAAAATTTAGAATCATTTTAAAGATGAACTTGCTGAATGTTTCCAAATATAAAAATCCGAATTGAATCCGAGTGAAGTTTTTACAGTGTTTTCTACATTCTTCACACCCTGGTTTGCCTCCAGAGGTATGACCAGTTGGACGGGTCCAGTTATTTGTTGTTTCACCTTTCTGGCTCCTGGTCTTTGGTCAAGTCCTTCAATGGTGTTTAGAACACGTCATCTTCCCCACATGTATCTTGGTTTGAACTCTTGCACCAACACAAGACCTCCGATGACATCATCCAAAACGTATTTAACAATTCTTGTTGTGCCTATTGAGCTTTGTTGGCTTTCGTTTTGTATTCTTTATGATGGAAACTTTTTAGGGCTGTGGTAGCCTAGTGGTTAGGGTATCGGCCTTCCATCCGGAAGGACGGGGTTCGATTCCCAGTGCCGCCAAAAACCCACCGAGTACATGCGATATACGTGCTCGTTAAACCTGTGGAATCAAAAGTCCTGTGGTCGATCGTTGAGCAATTACCATGAGTGCAATGGTCTGGAGAAAATTTCCTCTCCCTTCAGATCAATGTCAAAAGTGAGAGAGTAGATTCTCTGGTGGTGCCATCTATCGGAGGATTTAAAAAAGAACAAAGTCGTACTTTTACCTTCTTGATGCTCTGATTAAAACGAAAGACGCTTCCAATTGACTTAAATTCGCATAGTCAAGGCATAGCGAGCTTGGCTTGTCTAAGTGTCATATGTAACAACAACAACAAGCTTTTTCCAACCAAAAAATGTGCAGAAGTCAGTGCATCGAGGGAGTCTTTACCCTCTTCACTCGCAAGAGGTCTGCCGTTCAAAGCGGCTTCAATTCCTATCAGCACAGGTGATACCTGTTCCTCTTTGAACAGTTTAACCAAGAGTTTTACGGAGACACCTTTTGATAATAGCCCTTTCCCACCAGCCTCCCTAGCAAGCCCCTCTGGGTGCAATAAATTTCCATTTTATGTTGTTGCGCGCATAAAATTGCCGAACTGTAACTGTTTGCCAGAACAAAATCAGCTCCTTATTAGTTGCGTGGAAAGTTGCAGCATTATCGGTATATATTGTATGTGGGAGACCTTCACGACCCACAAATCGCTGAAACGCCAAAAGAAACTTCTCTGTGGAAAGGTCTGATACAAGTTCAATGTGCATTGCTCTTGTTATGTAGACAGTGCCGCATGGTTTTCGATTACTTATATATAATGGTCTAGTGAGAGTTGTCCTGTGACAGTGAACGGTAGAGTTATTCTATTAGCAAGAAAAGCTGCTTAAATTTGAGAACAACAGGTTGATTTTGCCACTTCGCAAAGCAAGTACTTAGTACTTATGTATTATGCACAATGCCATAAAATATATATATATGCAAGTAAAGTGGATGACCACGCTGGTAGTGGTATCTATATTGAGAAACCGGGAGAAAAACTATCTATCAGCCTTTGCAACCCTGATTCATCCTCGGCCTTCAACAGTGAATTAATTGCAATTGAACAAAGTCTTGGAGCTATTCTTAATGAAAATGATCTTGGGGGACCTATGGATCCTTTTGGACAGTAGAAGCTCTCTTCAGCACCTACACAATTCAACTGCAGTTGGAGATCAAACGAGCAGTTCTATCCTTGTCAAGCTCATTTCGGAGTCCCGTGATGTTTACTTTCAATGGATTCCTTCTCGTGTAGACATATACGTCAATGAACAGGCAGAGAGACTGGCCAAAGAGGGCTGTTACTCCGATAATCCTTTCTCTTCAACACTTATCTTTTTAGAACATCAATTCACAGTTAATTCTGAAATTTCGAAAGGGTGGAGGATCCCTCCTTGCCATCACTGCTACGTGGGCAAAGAGCCTGGCTCTTCATTCGCCCTCAATTGTGACAGAGCTTCTAGAACCGCAATTTCCAGACCAGCAAGCGGCCACACTAGGGGTCTCGCGTATTTCGAAGGCAGGAAAATCTTTGAGGTCTGCTCTAAATGAAGTGAGCAGGCTTCTCCTCATCACATCCTGGACTGTTTGGGACTTTCCAGAGAGGAAATATACTCATCCCCCTTCTGGTCCTCGATTTCTTTACGGTCAACGGTCTGATGGACCTTGACTGACTTCGTCAGACATTTGGAGGATAAGCCACAACAACAACAGTACTTATGTATGATCTTTTTGATGGCCTGTCGTCCTCATAAAATCTAAAATTCAGAACGTTATTCAGAAAATACAATTCTGACACTTAGGTTGTACATTTTGATATATGTTTGACATATCATCAGGTTTGTGAAATGACGAGTTCCGTCCAGCAAAATTGGATGCTTTTGGTCTTCTGATAAACTAGAAATCTGCAATATACTACCAATACGTATCAATTTATTTGCAAATAGTAGGTTGAATTTTGTAATTTTTGAATTTTTTGGAAGTAGTTTGGTTATTGACAAAGTTTTATATTCTCACGGAAATGTCTCTTTCTGAATCATTTGTATCCAGTAATTTCTAGCATCATGCACTTCTACAGTATCAATTTCTCTTACTTTCTTGTCTTGGGACCTACAGTTTGATATAAAGCTTAGAATTCATGGAGTAACACGTAACAGTCCCAAGTAGGAACTGTACTTCTTAGTGTTTATGATGGGTTGAGAAGTAGAAATATAAATTGATAAAAATTCTTTTTTATTCGTCTTTACCTCTAAATTATGTGAGTATTTTTTCTTAGAATTTGGCCATCTTACTTTGGCTCTAGTCAGCCAAGTAAGTCGATTCCACTAGATTTTGAGATCTTTCACTGTAGATGGTAGAATGCCTCATGATAGATTATCTGTGGATTATCAGGTCCCGGTCAATGCTGCCACTGTGATGACTCAGTCCATGAAATTATTTCTGTTACCCTGTTGCCCACAAAAGCTTTCCATCTATTTGGATTACCACGAATCAAACCAAGAAGGAATACAGAATCACTCCATAATGTGGCAGTGGAGGGTGACAATCCCGTTTCATTGCAAAAGTATTTAAGCAGCCTGGTTCCAATGACAGCTGCTAAAAGCACCAAGCGGGAAAGACTAACCTTCTTGATAGGTGGAAGTCTATTGCAGCTGCAAGCTAAATGGACGCTTGATTGATTATTATGAGAAGAGGCTATGTACAAGACTACGCCATGAGCTCGCTCCGATCTATTGCAGAACACATGGATACTAAAAGAAACAAGAGATAAAATACCTATGAAACGAGGAATTTCTATAGAGCGTCAAGTTGTGCTGTAACTGTGTTATGCCACAGAATAGCCAAATCTATTGACAAGATTTCAACCCATTCGATTCCAAGAATCCAAGAATCTTGAAAGAGTATCCAATTATCGCGAATATTGTTAGCAATCCTAAATGATCGTATAAACTTGCAACCCAGTGAAGTAACCATCTCTTTGTAAAAGGCTTATCTAGAGAAGCACAGAGTGAGGTCTTGAAAGTTTTGCGCAAAGTATCACTTTTCTTGTTCCATACAAGACCTAAAACTGTAGTTTTGGTCTTGAAACTTTCATTGTTATTTTCTAGCAAGTGTTGAAGGAGTCGGTAGTCAATTTTTTCATCGGTAATTTTATAAGAGACATCAAATCTTTAAGTTCATTTTGTAACATCATAATCCATGTGATTCGTTTTCCAGACTAACCACAAAATCCTCCATATGTGTAGGTGTTTAAAGATGTTGCAGAAGTAAGGAAATCACTTAAATGATTAGTGACTAGTTCTCGTGTAGTAGCACACAACAGAAGAATGCTGCAAGACAGTCAAAATGGTAAGCGAGTGAATCTAGACGTAATTACTTATCTGTAAATGTAGCTGTTTTTAAAGGACTATTTTGTTGTTTATACCATAAGAATCTTGTTGTATCTCTGTCCTTTGGAGAGATATCCTCCAATCATCTGAATGAAATGGGACCGAATTTCCTTCGGACGACTGGATGTTTAGGAAAAAAGTATATATTTTAATTAATTATTGTACATTGAAATTGGAAGATAAAACTAAAGATTTTTTAAAGAAAAAGAACTTTTAATCAGTTTAATGAAAAGGCAGCACTTTTATGGGTTAAGGTGCTCGGAAATGCTGTACATTAATACACAGTGTATGTACAATGCTGTAAATAAAATTCTTTGTTTGCTGAATATCTCGGTCAGATTAAGCTGTTCCAGTGCCTTTATCCGTTTTCGGACAGCCTAAATTCAACGCATCCGCTTGAAAGTGGAAATTTAGCATGTCGTTGACATTCTGCAAATGTCCACTTCAAAGCTGGAAAATGCTTCTACAGCTGGTGGTTTCGTATCTAGTTCAACTTGGACATAAAGGTCATCTTCTTAATCAACATTTTAAATAAGTTTACCAACTATGTTTAATATAAAGCCAAGTGTCTGACTAACCCATTCTCCTATAAACACTAACTTCTGGACATCGAGGAATTTTTAAAAGAATGTTTTCGAATTCCTCAAGTGACACGTCTTTCTCTTTCTCATGTTCTCCCTTATACTATCTTTCCTTTTTATCATTTTTCTTCTCTTCTTCAGTATAATTCATTTTTCTGAAATTCTGAAAGCGATTCCAGTAATCAGCGATTCACTTATCTGGAGCTCTACTGTGAAGGACATAAATCCAAAGCATTCTTCATGATATATTAAGTTCAATTTAGTTCACTTTTAGAAAATGATTGCCCATTGAATCCAGCATTTTTTGGGAGAATCTTTAATGAATTTTTAAAATATTTTAAGAATATATGTGCTTATGTTTAGTTTTCCTTTACAATTTTAAACCCATCTCTATTCATGTATCTGATGATTTGAACTTATTTTTCTAGTAAAAGTATTTCTACACCTTCTAGTAAATTGGCATCAAGTTTTGAGAATATTAGGTCTCATTAATATTCTATTTATAGATAATCTTAATCTTAGAAAAAGAGAATCTTAATTATAAGGACCAGGCAACTTTTTAGATTGATAGTAGAATGAACATAGAATCCAGTATTGAAATCTTTTTTTATTAATTCAAGTTTCCATCCATCATAAATAATGAACAAAAGTTACACAAAGTGAAAATAGAAAGTTTTATTTACTTTGTCTTCCGGAACTTCTCTCCTCATTATAAGAATATATTACTGCTACCTTACTAGTTTAGTACTTAGTGTCACTAACCAGCCTACTTCGCATTGTTCCAAGGCTTCATTGTGGCAGAGGGTACTGTTGCCATCTGTCAAGTTACAAAGATAACATTGTTTCCTCTGGCAGCAGCCTTTACCCTCGACAGTAATTCTGGGAAAACAGTTATAATAATTTGATTGTTACCTCGCCGACCAGAATTCATTAAACTGCAATATGTTGACTGTTAATCAGGTGAGAAAAATTGTTTTCTATGTTTAGCTTCGGTGACAGTTCATCAAAAGATTCCTTCACCTAACTCGTGCTTTTAACCGGGGTTTGGGGGCAGACAAGGAAAAATGTTATTTTTGGCGATACATACGGGAACTCACGCGGTGGTCTAACCATGTTTCTTTTGCAATCAACGAACAGACAGAGAAAATGACAGACGAAGTCGCCAAAGAGAACGAATCCAGTGACATGGTCTTTGTAGTCTGCACTATTTTGAGACACATTTGTCGCCAAGTTGCTCCATTTTAACATTGACTGGTTCGATGTTCGTCAAGGAAAAATTAAAATAATTTTGGCTCTAAAAATCATTGCAGTTGCTAAGTTCTTCTTTTAGACATGAAAACATGTATTTTGCAATATAGAGAGTAGGAAAAGAAATAATTTTCCGTTTATTTGATAAAAAAAAAATAAAAAATTTCATACACTAACAGAAATTTTATGAAATATTATTATGTAATATATTTTACAAAATATATTACTCCCATTAAAATAGCTAAAATTGATTTTATTTTCTTAGTAAAATCGCAAAATTGTCTTATTATTACTACAAATGTTACCAAATCAAATTAGCTATAACAAAAATTATCATTTAATACTGTAAAATGGATTGCAAAAATTCCAATTTAGAAATTAGTCCAACTTTCTTTATTGATGTTGAAAAATCATATTATTCCACTCAAAATATTCAAAAAGCTTTTTGCCCCTTTTGAAATTAGTAAGAATTTGATTTAAATAAAATAAAAATATTACTTCATTTTACTTATAAAATTGAAAAAAATTTCTTTTGAATTCTTGATAATTCTAGGAAATTGATTTCATTCGAACCACATATCCACTTACATTTAAATAATCCAAAAAGTTAATAATGTTAATAAAATAAGGTAATTAATGTGTTAAATAAATAAAATCATTTTATTATGATCAAAAAATTAATGTCAAAAAAAAAATTATTAAATTTCATTTTTTTTTAACCATTGAAAAATTGTTTTATTATGATTGGAATATTAAAAATAGTTTCTTAACTTCTTTGAAAAGTTATAAAAACAATCGTTTAATTTCTTAGTTTCTAATCACAATAAAATCATTTTATTATGGTAAAAAATCAAGAAAAGTTTGTTAAATTCTTCAAAAAATTACGAAAACCATTTCAATCAGGTAGAAACAAACACAGAAGTAAAAAAAATAGTAATTTCATTTAGAAAATATAAATAAATTTTCTTTAGTTTCACAAATTTACACAACTAATTAAATTCAAATGAAAAATAATACTTTATTTCATTAAAAAAGTTTAAATTATTTTATCATTAATAGGATTACATAAAAATTATCTGAGAAAATTTTAGGGCACTCTTTACTTCGTTATCTCAGATTTAGAGCACCAACTTTTATTTTCGATAGTTTTATAGAATAAATTTCATTTAATGGGAAAAAAAAAACAATTTTCCATTACGTTAAGAAAATTCCCAAAAATGATTCCTGTTTTCGGTAAATACATGTAAAAAACTTGATTGAAATATTTGACATGTTGCATAAAATTACATGGATAAACATTAGGTAGACATGATTGCCAACTGCTCAAATATTTGAATATCTCTTAATCATCTTTGTTTGAAACATAAACACATTTGATGATAAATATTCACAAAAATGCTTTTCCTACTGATAGATGCATAATACATTTATACGAAACTATTACTGTAAATATAATTTTATAAAAAATTTAAACACAGTTTAACTATTATCTTTTTCAACGAATTCTTTAAATCAAAACCCTTTTATTTATTAAAAAATGAATTCGAAATCTACTTCAAAATATCTATATCTTGAAAACTAAGCGTATCGTTAAATGTAATGTGAAATATAAACAAATCTCTACTTTTGAACACATTCGCCAACTTCTAAAATTACTAATTAAATCGGTGCATAACAGTTAAACGTTATATATCCATTGAATCATTAATGTTATAAATTATTTTGTTGACTTTATAAGGTTAATATATAAGTAATATATTTAATTATAAAATTAATAACTAAACGTATTTAACGGAAAATAATAAAGTGTACTAAAAATATTTAATTTTTATTCAAAACCTTATTCTGATTTTTGAATAGTTCTGAATCTCAACCTTGCTCTAATACATATAATATCATCATAGTGGTGATAAGTATTTTAAACTTGATAGGATAACTCGTAGATTACTTGGGGATGAATTTTTATTAACTATATATATATATATATATATATATATATATATATATATATATATATATATATATATATATATATATATATATATATATATATATATAAAGAGAGAAAGAGATGTGTGCGTGTGTGGGATTGAAAGCGCCACCAGAGGGCCATTCACATGTTTGCCGCTGGACATGCAGAGAAGGGAGGGAGAGAAAAAGACGTGAAGACGCGAGTTGATATTGGACTGATTTCGAATTATAACTAACTAAGATGTTAAATTGTTATTTCATATTCATTTGTAAATATGTAAATAACTTTTTCTTATTTTGTCCAAAACCATAATTAAAGCATTTAAACATAATGTTTTATTAATTCCTGATAATATAGCCAGCGAACCCTACCATCCACCCCCACACACATACGCCTCCTGTTCCGCTGCAACTGCTTTTGAACAGTGAGAGACATTCGTTACATTTCCTATCTTCTGATATCGCGTCTGTTAGGGTTAGTAAATGGGGAGTTTTCCAGGTTTCCTCCGTTGCGTTATATGATAGTGACCAACAATTTATTAAAAGCTTTTCTCATCTACTGCACACCTATTCTACTTCTGTTATTCCGAGGTGCTACAATCGTTTCCTACACGGATTTTGGACTTTTCCAACATACATATTCACAATATTTTGTGAAAGCGTTTCTCCTGGATGCTAATTGGTTAGAGTTTCAGAGTTATGTTCAACATTTCGTGGGTTCGATTCACATAAAGAAAGGGTAATTTTACTGTGCTTCAGAACCCACTTTAAACCTTTACATTACCGGTCTTGGGGGAATGAATCCTTGTGTACATAATATGCGCAGAAATTGACCATTGAAGGAAAAATAAATGCAAGTAAGATGTGCTTAACCGGCAGTTGTATGGTTAATATTCTAGCCTTTGGATCAAAAGTTCGTGTATTCGATTCCTGCTTCAAGAACGGATGTTTGAAATGGCTAATCATCCATTTAAAAATTATATTGCCTATTTATTAGATTTTGTGTGGAAACAGTGGACCCAAAGTATTAAGGTACTAAACTATATTTACATATTAGAAATCTTTTATAAGATTAGATAAACAAACTTATGGATCTTTTAAACTATCGTATTGTCCGTAGAAATAAATATGGAAAAACACTGTATTCACTTTTCTTTTCCCTAGGAAAAGTGGGCGGTTTTATGTTGTGTTTTGCACTGATGTATCCACTCGAGCAGTCTGAGTGCGCTGGATATCGTATGACGCGGGGAATTCTGGAAACAATCGCTTGAAATCCCGTCAAATCGCGCGTCATCGGAGACAAGCGATCGCAGTGCCGCTCTGGTGTGCCTCAATTAAATCACGGGCAGGCATCGCTCGCATCATTACCCGCTCTAGCGGAACGCGACAAAGCGTTCCGATCTGTTCGTTAAGCGGCCCGCTGGACTCGAAGGGACGCCTGCCGAAAAGCACGCCCCCGTCGCCCCCAGGCGACCGCCCATTCTGCAGACACAAGCACTTTTGCTCCACAGGCAGACTCCCTCCCACCTTCCGCCCCCCCCAAGAGAAAGTGAAGCATATGGATTGCAAGAGTGATTCGCCCTATGCAATCCTGATGGATGAATTGATGGCTGCACAGGTGTCTGGCATGGAGTGAGGACTCGCGACACTTTTTCTGTGGACGACAGACAATTTAATCGCTATCTGTTTCTTTCCATCATACGGCCACTTTCTTCTACGCAAGATCTCCCTTGACTAAGTTTAAATCAACTTTCACAAAATGCCCCACCCGAAGTCACAGTTAAGCAAATCAACTGTTCATTTGAAGATATGAGTAATAAAAAACCTCAGATTTTTTTTTTCTGGAACAAGTAAATTTTTTCAAAGCAATCAAGCGTTTTTAGGTATTTCTTGAAGGAAAATTGGTGCAATTCTAAATTGTTAACCAATTTTTAAACGTGTTTAGAGGTCTAGTAGAAGCCCGGTGGCTTAGTGGCAGCGTTTCACGCTCCCATGACACAGGTCCGAGGTTCGATCCTCGGGCTGGGCAAGGTTGACTCAGCCTTTCATCCCTTCAGTGGGTCGATTCACTGAGTACCAAGCATGCTTGGGAACTCAACACTGGGGGTCTTACGTTAGGCTGACCACCTAACAGGGTCATATGCTTCGCACCACAGGCTCCTCGGTCATGAAAACAGTTATGGGCACTGTAGGCCTTGGCCCACATGGGTTGTCGTGCCATGGAGTTTAGTTTAGTTGTAGAGGTCTAGTAGGCTGGTGGGAAAGGGCCTCGTTCACGTGACACTAAAGTAGCGGGTTCGATACCATCTCCTGCGGTTCAATGGCAGAGCTGGCAGTTGAATGGCTGGCAATATGGCCTTGGTTCTAATAATTTATGGATTCGAATCGTATATCGGATTTGGATGTTTGTGGTGTTCTGGAGCCCACTTTTAACTGTAGGTCTCTGTCTCATTCACTATACTATGTGAAAAATGACCATTGAGTGACAAACAAACTGCGATTGACTGAGAGATTTCATATACATTATAAGTTTCTGCGGCTCCCAAATCTTTCCGTTAAAGCAGTGTGGCTTGGAGTGGAGAACTCCAGCTCAGGTGTTGATCTCATCATATGACCGTGGTTCATGGTGGTAGATTATGAGAAACGGCTGTGGTTGGTAGAAATAGACAATTGGAATCATATGGAAATAAACTTAATCTCATTGCTTAACTGAATGAAATCAGAATTATGGAGAGATTTATTTACGAAGTATTAAATATATCAGTTTTCGGTTTCTTATTTTTGTCAAAAATCACATCAGTGAAATTTTCTGTGATTTTATCACTCTCCCGTATTTGAGAAGCTGATGAAGGAAGCGATCTTCTTCACCTTCTGGAGGCAGTCCAAGCAGCATCCAGGTAATCGCCTACTGCAAAATGACTGAGAGATTAACAAGCGCGGCGGCAGATTTTCTATTTTGATCTCAGCAGAGACTCTTGTAATCAGTCTATTCTTACGCTTTTGTCATGTTTTTCTAATTTCAAAGCGATGTTAATCTGCTTTACCTAGCCGTATATTTTGAGCGCTTTTCTTTGGCTAATTATAATGACGATAAAACATCTTTTTTATTTTTTACCTTTATTGTTCCGCTCACTTTTGGCGCTTTTCTTGTTTGTATAGACTAGTTTGTTAATGCACCTAGCTTATTATTAGAGCCGATGTTCCTTAAAATAATAGGAAACAGATTTTAATAAGGATTACGTATGTGTAAAAATTATCGTAGAAGAATTCGGTTAAAAAGTTTACTTACATCATCGGAATTCTATGTGATTACTCTCTCTCTGTATATACATATATATACTTATACACTTGTAAAAAGATTATACTGTAGGCTTTAAAAGTTATTAAGGAATATAATTTATTTTAGCTATAAAATGATTTTATTACACGAGGGTAACTCTGAAATTTTTGAGACACAACTAGGTTTTTAAAGTTATACTTACAAAATTTTAGGTGTGTTCAAAGTAGTCTCCTCCAGCATCAATGCACTTTTGTGGACGAATTTTCCACAGATTAAATGCCTCAAGCCATTCATTTCTTCGAATAGATGAAAAAAATGCATTTATAGCCACATCAATCTCTTCTTCTGAATGAAAACGATGTCCACGTAAGTTCTTTTTTAGATTAAAGAATAACTAAAAGTCGCACATAGCTAGATCAGGTGAATACGGCGGATGTTTGATCACTTTAATTTGTTTTTGTTTAGGAAACTCAACTGTTAATCCGGCTGTATGTGAAGATGCATTGTCATGGTGAAGCATGAGTCCCCTAACATTCAGTTCTTGTAGAACTTCTGGAAGACATTGAGTGGTATACCAGTTTGCTGTTACTGTCTTCTGTCCTTCCAACTTGATGGCTTTGACCCATCCCGTACTTCTAAAGAAAACGGCATGCATCACTTTTTTCAGTGCGCGTTGTTTTTCACCATTGTCGGCGTGGGATCATCTTCAAAGACCCATACTTTGCTTTCTTGACGTGTTGGAACGTCAAAAAACGGTATGTACGTTTCATCACCTGTTACAATTTTAAAAATGATGTGGTGGCCACCATCATTCAGCATATTAAGAGTTTCTTTACTGATTCTGACACGCTCCTCTTTTTGATGCTCAGTTAGATTATGGGGAACCCAACAGCAAACTACTTTTTTCATACGTAATTCTTCATGAATGATTTTGTGTATGGCTGCGGATCCAATGTTAAGTTCCTTCTGTATCATTTGATAGGTACAGCGATTATCATCCAATAACATTTTTCGTATGGCAGACAACATTATCCGGGATGACTGCCGACGGTGGCCTTCCTGTGTGTTCTTCATCCTGAAGAAAATTGTGACCTCTTCTAAATTCTCTAAACCATCTGAATACAGTAGCACGAGCTGGAGATTCATCACCGAATGCTAATTGCAACCGTTGAACGCATTCTTCTTCATTTAATCCTGCTTTATCGTAGCAAATCATAGCGCGAAAATGTTCTCGCGTCAACTCCATTTTCTCTTCTGTTGAAAATTTATTCCATGCTAAACAAGTTGAAGTAAGTCAGTAAAAAAACGTCTTCTGTGTTAAAATACTTAGTACTTTAAAATTAAACCGTTATTTTTATTTTGTAAATTCTCACCTGCGCGTATCTCAAAAATTTCAGAGTAACCCTCGTGTTTAATCACAGCTGCTTCCACATTGTTTTTGTCTTGATGAAAACAAATAAGATATTAACGAGCCTAAATAAGGGATTTTACTAAATAGATGCAAGATAATGTACAAGATACTGAGCAAATCATACAATTGAAATTTGGGGGAAGAAGTTCGAGATGAAATTCCGGCTTCAACCGTCATATAAACCTGACTTAATACCGTATGATTTGATTGAACAAATGAAGAACAGCTACCATAAAGCATTTTTGAATCGAAGGATTTTAAATTGGCTGCATTCAATTAACTGAGAAATACTGAATCAGTTGTCTTTTTTGATGAGTTCTCTTGCAAAAATAGACAAATGTTTAAATTTATTTTAATATTACATTGGGGAATTGACTTGTGCTCTTCAAAAAAGAACTTTTACTCTATTATTTTTGTAATTTTTTCCATTTTTACATAAGAGTAATTTACTCTCTGATTCATTTATGCATAATGTTTGCTTTTTCTAGAGAAACAAATTCTTATATTTTAAAACTATTTATTAAAATTTTTGTGTTCAAAATAATATAAAGGAGTCATATAAAGTACCAGTATTATGGGCAACTAGCTTAATTATTGAGTATATATGTATATAAACACAATATTATGCCGCCCAACTTGTCTTGTGGTCAGCGTGCCTGATTGCGGAGAAGGAGGTCCTGAGTTCGAATCCCGGTTCGGGGATGGATGTACTTTCTCTCTCTATCTATTCTGTCTTTGTCCTTTCCTTGTATGAATGAGGTGTGAATGGTTGCGTACCCTATAAACGGGTCCCTATGGCATGTGTGTAGAGCAAAGTCGTACTTTCACTTTCGTGGTGCTCTGATTAAAACGAAAGACGCTCCCAATCGACTTAAATTCGCATATCCAAGGCACAGCGAGCTTGGCTCGTTCAAGTGTCATTAGTAACAACAACACAATATTATTTTTCAGTAAATGGAAATGGTATTTTTTCGGGAAAAGCTGTCCTGTTCTTAAGGTATGAAGTCCGATTCTTGACTGGGCCTAAGCCGAAGTGGGCAGAAAGAGTTTACCCAGTTAAACTACCGTAAGACTTGAGGCGAATATGCCAACTCAGGTGCTGAGCTCGTCGCCTGATCGGGCTTCAAAAAGACGAGATGATTGGTTTATATTGAGCGGCTTCGCTGGATAGAAATAGACGTTGGAAGCGTATCAAAACAATCTAACATTTCAAAATGTCCTGTGAGAATGTTAATGCAATGATATAGAATAAAACAAGACCACCTGCGACCGAATTGTTCATTAATTGCAGTAACTAACCGCAATTGGTGAGCAGTTTGGTCACAGATGGTTCTGTTTTATCAGCCAAACGAACAAAATTCGAGATAAGCTTTTAAATTTTAATGAAAGATTTTATTAATGTTGATAGCCTTTTTAATGAAAGTTACGTTGGATTTTATACTTTTATATTAGGTCTTTTCTTCTTTGTTGAACTATTTTAATAATTTTAGTTTACTTTGCACACCTATTGGAATATGAATGTAAATAAATAATACTTGTTAATCATGTTTGCTTATTGCACTATATTTCCCATTTCTGCCGACCAAAGCCTTTAAATACAGGCAACCATCTCGCCATTTTGACTCTTTTTCTAGTGATGTGGACAATACCTGTGCTGGCACCCTTCTCAACTCACCACGCCCTATTAAAGGGAAGAACTTAGGCCCAACGGAGCTTATAATGCTAATAGCTTCTCTCGGACCGACTATCCTTGGATGCTTCAGCTATAGAGCCCACGATTTCTTGATGACTATAGCCGTACTTTATCCCATTAAAGCTACCCATTTGTCAATCAGTTGATAAATTATAAAACTTGATTAATCTTTGTTAACTCGCGAGAAATGCTTGAAGTGACATTTTTAAAATGTTCAGTATAAATAACATTTCATATATCATAAGTTGCTCAACATTTTGTATTAAATTTTGTTTAAAAATGCTTAGAATCGTTTTGAGTGATTAGAAACAGTAGATGGGATTGGAGGATTTTTTAGAAGGAACTAGCAGGGTATATTTCCCCAATAGGTGAGCTTTGCGACTTTATTTTCGTCTTCAAGCTGAACGTATGTTTTTTTAATGGAGTTCGCCTCATTGAAACGTTGAACAAAAAATTCAAACGCTGTTGCCATTTAAAAACATATATATTGTGCAAAAGAGACATAAAACACGAGAAGAAAACCAAAACTGGCAACAAAAAATCTGAAAAGCAACAAAAACTCAAATTGTCAATACCAAAAGAAAAACCGGTAACACTATAATCAAAACAAACGTCTCTTAGGGGGATATATCTTAATTACACCTTTTTAAAGTTTATAAAATAATTTATTTTTATGTTTCACACTATATGATCTATATAAAACTTGGGCTCTAACTTTTTCTTGGTTTTGTGAAATTTTTTTTTATTTCCAATGTCCAAGCAAAATAAAAAGAATTAAAGGTCACAAAAACTACAGAACATAGACGGAAGTTCCTTGCCTAAGAGGCCTCCGTCGAACAGCAAAGAGCCCCACAAAGGGGCCCTTTGGTTGTGTGAAATAAAATATCCTAAATTTTTTATTAAAACGGCAGACATAGTTTGTACATTATGTTTAAAATTTAGGCCATTCTGTTTTGTTAATTTTCTACAAAAATATAAAAAACATTTTCCTCTGTAATGAAATTATTTGTATGGTGAAATATTTGATTCAAATATTTAGTATTAATTTTACATCTATTCCATATGAATAGGAATTCTCTCTGGAACTATATTTAAATACGTACATATTTAATTCATAAATATATACTTTTTCCAAGTTACATACCGATTTAGTTTTTTTTTATAAGAAATTAAAAACAAGATATTTAATTTTAAGAAATAGCCGACCGATTGGCTGAGTGGTTAGCATTCCTGACTCCTGAGCTGTGGGTCCAGGGTTCAAATCCCGGTTCGGACATGGATGTTTCTTTCCTTGTCTGTCCTTTCTTCTGTGATGTTGTATAAATGTGGCCCACCCTATAAACGGGTTTGTGGTGGTATGGCGCGGGTAACGCTACTCGCCTCCATGACTTGATTCACAGGTGCCCGCTGGGTAACGACCAATGAGTAGCAGACTCTGGCCTTGTTGTGGCATAGGGTTCAACCCTCTTGTGCCCGCCATTGGAAATTTTTTTTAAGAAATATGAATTTTAATATATAATTATCTTCGTCAGAAGTTATAAAGTAGCATTTAAGAAAATATTAGTTATCTGTGTTTTTTCACATTTAGGGCATATTATTTCAAATGAATTTCCAACTACTTTTTAAAATCTCAGATTCTTTATATATACACAAGGATTCCTTTTATCGGAATCGCTATCAGAATTTCAGAAAAATAAATTAGACTGAAGAAGGGAAGTGAAATGATAAAAAGAAAAACTGCAAGAAAAGGAAAGGTTAGAGAAGGGAGGAGATGAGAATAAGAGAGAGAGAGAAACGTGTCACTTGATGAGCTCAGAAACATTCTTTTGAAAATTTTGGGATGTTCACAAATTAGTGATTAAAATACAGGAGAATGGACTATGAGTGAGACCCCAGATATCAAATTGCAAATGATGATAAAATTATTGGAAGTCCCCCGGAAGAAGATGACCACTAACGAAGAAGATGGTACTAGACCATAAGTTATGAAACATTTTCCGGCTATGAAACAGCTTTGAAGTAGATGAAATGTCAGACCAAGTGTGACCACTTGCAAATTCTCACTGTCAAACGAATGCTCGACTTGGCTACCCAAAAACAGATGAAGGTAGAGCTTACCGTGACCGAGATGTTTAGCAAGCAATGACTTTCACTTACAGCACTGTACATGCACACTGTACTAATGTATTAATGCAATGTAGAGCACTTGTGAGGGTTAATCTGTGGTTTGGGTACCCCTTTCTCGCCAAATGGGCGATAGACGCTGGCTATTTCATCCTAAATGCACTCCTTATGGCAACCCTGTCTTTTTTTGCGCTTCTCCGGAGTGGAGGTGCTCGTATGCTCTGTTTTCGCGCATGCTCATTAACAACTCTTTTGCTTCAGTATTCCTATTGGTCGCTAATTATTTTGATTTTGATATAACCGTAGAATTTAAAATTTAAAGCACGATATTGTATTACCGTTGGATTTGCCCTGGAGGTAGTACGTGAGTTATTTATTTGTTTCAGTGTATTTTTATTTAATAATTTTAAAAAATATGATAATTTTTCTCCATATTGTCGTGTATTTTTTGTTATACAATTCGTAAAAAAACCATTTTTTTTGTTTTCGTTGTCATACCAACGTTGAAATTCGTTAAAAACACGGATTTCGGTTCATCGACACAGAAACGACGTTTTTGCGTAGTGTCTCTCGGAGCATTCAAATCCGCGAGACAACATGCAAAAACGCGCCAGTTGGCGACATTTTGAAAATGCGCCAAGCAGGCGACCCAAAGCACACTTTCCCTCTCACCCTTGTGAGTAACTTAACATGTAAAAGTGTTGATTTTTCTTTATTTGATTAAAAGATCTTTTTCTTTAAAAATAAGTACTTTTATCTTTCATTTTTAACATACAACAATTAATTAAAATAGACCTCTTTTTTGAAAAATCCAGTTAACCGGATTTTTGATTATCCGAATGGGATGCTGTCGCAACTGATTCGGATAATCGGAGTAACACTATATTATAAGGTCATATTTTTACGTAATTACTTTTAAGGAAAAGATATTTGCATATTAACGTTGTATCAGCTACTGAATTTATCATTGCTTCAGTTGATTCGAATGATATTCTTTCTTACATTTACTTAATAATACTTAAATTAAGGAGAGAAATATAAATGGGAAAACGCGTGTCAAGTAATTGTGGCGCATTATATTTCCTCCATTTAATCACATCATCTGAGAGCTTATTTGCTGGAAACAACTTAAAATTTTTGTAAAGATATTGCCATGTCTATTATTTTTAATTCAGTTCTCCGTTATTAAAAAACTCTGGCCCAATAGATTATGAACGTCTCAAGTTATTGAAGGCGAAAGTAATGTGATGAAACATTTAGTAAAAATGAGCCTATTAAGAGTCCTCTGTTTATTAATAGAATGGAAGTGTTTCACAAAATGGACTTTGATTTGACATGCTTTAAAAAATCACAAAAATAGTTAATTTTCAGGAAAAATCGTATACAAAACCACTCATTCGAATGCTTATTCATTTAAGATGAAATTATATCATTTTGCTGCATCATTGAATAATTTTATGATTTATTTAAGGTACCGAGGTAAGCGTGGAAGGAAAGGCATCACTTCAGAAGGTAGCAGGTTCGATACCATATCCACCTGGTGACCAGCGTGCTATGAGAATATATATGCATTAAATATTCGTAGGACCTAATATTCTTCAGCTGAGGTGGCCCAAATATTAGCTCTTAAAGCCCCTGAAACGTCTTAGCTGTGGGAGTAGGAGTTGGTCGTATGTTTGAGTTAATCCAGTGAGGACCCAAAGAGGTTTCGTTATACTTTTTATTCACAGACAGAGGACAACAACTAGTTAAAGGCGTAGACAGTGTGAAAGCAAGAGTTACATTCATTCGAAGTGTTAAAAGTGCCATTTGGTGGAGATGCAACATCCCGTTCACAAAATCAAACATAAATTTAGATTTCTAGAAATTTAGACATTTGTTTTAAAAAAGAAACGTATAAAGTTGATTTAAAAAACTTAACAATAAAATGGAAATAAAAGTACACAAATTAAATATTCAAGAGAAAATTTGCGAAAGATAAGTTCAAGTTTTGGGTTATATAATTCAGCCACTTCTAATAGCTACTGATTCTTTCATAATTTAAGCAATTTTATCTGAAGTTTCCAAGTGACACAAACGCATCAGCTCAACCCTCTTAGTTTTCGATCTTGTAACGGGGGGGAGGGGGGAAACACCATCACGATCTTTGTAAATTAAAAAAAAATTATTAAATGCTAATCTACATGGTTTTTCAATTTAATACAGTCTTTACGTTTGAAATATGTAATTTAATATGCTTATAAATACAATGATATTGCATGTATTTTCTTAGCAATAAAAATTTAAATTTACAATAAGTCCTTAAAGAAAGATTTATCTGAATGCCATCTTGCCTTGCTACTAAGTAAATAAAAAACTTATTTTTCACGAGTTTAAATGTGATATTAGATATTGTTTAGTCTTCAGGTGGTTCGGGCATCGAACCTGCTACTTCCAAGAGGGATGCTTTCTCTTCCAGACTATTATGTTCACATGAGCAAATTATGAAAGTATTCAATGAGGTAGCCTTTAGCTGTGAAGCTTAATCATTTAATTCTCCAACCCAATCACACAGAAAACATAATAAACCACATTTCCATTTAAAATTCAACTCTTAAAAATTAGTAAATATTCAACTAGCTATTTTATTGAATGTGTTTTCTTAAAAGATTTTTAAATGTTGCATTCTCGTTTTTTCCCATTTTTTAAAATGGGATTACAATAGCCTGATAATGACATGCATCACTCTTGTACTCAGAAAGCAGTAGGTTCGATACCAAATCGAAAAAAAGTCTGTTGTTTTTGACACATTGTAGGGAACATCCTTAGGATTTCAGATTGTTCTAAGGAATCTTTATTATCCACCGGGAAAGTTGAATTTCAGGAGAAATTTCTATAGATATCGAGCCGTATTCACGTGTCTCAAGAAAGAAAAATAGAAAACTCCCAAGCACCCACCCTGACAGACAGCAGAACATCTCCGGTTTTGCAACAGTGGATAGGATCGAACCCAAGGATTAAGATTGTGGTTTTGAGAAGTCTATATATGCTAAAAATTCTAAGACGTTCAATGTTTTTCCTTTGGTATGGCTTGAAGAAGATGTCATCTCAGGTGTTGCCTATGTCAAATATGTAAAATAGCTCAGTTATCGACCCTAAATCCAAAGTAGTTCAGAAATGGATTGCTAGATTGGAGGCCTCAGTCAGCAGTAACAGTCAACCCGCTTGAGTTGAATCACAATAGAATAAATTTCTCTATCTTCATTCAACCTTGGAATAAATCTACAAATATTACCTATAAAAACTGTATATATGTATATATATATATATATATATATATATATATATATATATATATATATATATATATATATATATATATATATATATATATATATATATATATATATATATATATATATATATATATATATGCTGTTTCTTTGGTTTAAGACCTCTTTAGAAATCTCACCTAATCAGGAGAAGGACAAAAATAATGTTATACAAGACATTGATAAAACCAGTTCTAACCTACGCCTCAGAGACAGGGACCTTGACGATGAATGGAAGAGAAAACATTGGTGATTTTTAAGAGAAAGGTCCTAAGAACAATTTTTGGTACTGTCCTGGAAAATAACACCTGGCGAAAAAGGTATAACTTTGAACTGCACAAAATCTATGGAGAAGAAGACATCATTCAATCAATAAAACTATCTAGAATGAGATGGGCAGTTCACCTCATGAGAATGAGTACAGAGAGAGCACCCATAAAGGTCTTCAACACCACCCCTTTCTGTAGTAGACCAAGAGGAAGACCCAAAAAGAGATGGAAGGACTGCCTGGAAGAAGACTTCAACATACTTTAAGTCAAGCAACTGGAGGTCTATTTCTAGAAAAGGGGCGGAGTGGCAGAGACTTCTGAAGAAGGCCAAGGACCACAAGGGGCTGTCGTGCCAATACTGATATATATATATATATATATATATATATATATATATAATTATATATATCTGTATATATATATATATATATATATATATATATATATATATATATATATATATATATATATATATTGAAATCAAATTCATGACAAGTATTAATGCCATTGAATTGGTATTTTCTTTATGTGATTGAATAATTACTTTTTGTGATCTTATTAATGTGATTGCATACATTTGTAATAATGATATGTTGGTGTGCAAAAATTTGATGAATACTACATTGGATCTTGAAAAATATTTGTGTTCCTTAATACAATAATCATAATGAGAATCCAATTATTAAGGATTTGAAACCCAAGTTACTTCATTTTCATACAGGTAAAAATACATTGTGCTAGAATGACGGAGTGTTCATTTTGGAAAAAGACGAAAATCCTTTCATTCAAAATAAATATGAACGCCGAAAGATTTGTTTCATGAAGGAATGTGTTTGCGGTTCACAACTGCTTAATTTGTAGGAATGTCTTTCTTTGTTTTTTTTCATAATTAGTCGTTGTTTATATTCTGATGGATCCCTTTCAAAAACAGGTCCGCGTGCCAAATGCTGCAACTCTTCTCGACATCGATTTCACTTCCTCGTTGACAGACAATGACAGGACTTCCTTGTCGAAAAGTAAGGGAATGCCGCGTAAATAAGATGATTATTTTTAGCCGATTTCATTTTGAATAAATGAATGCTTGTAAAGAAAGCTTTGGAAGTGACATATCGGTTCTTGCGAAAAATAAGATTCGAAGGACACGAAATTTTAAAAATAATATATTTTTAGCGTAGCATTATCAATAATTAAATAATATAAATAACAAAAACATTCGAAAAAAATATTTTAAAAGAAATTAAAATCAATCAGAAACGCCCCATTCGCTTACAAGATGAGTAGAGCACCCAATGAGGCTTAGTAATCATCTCGTTTTTTCTGAAATAAGGGGTATTCTTCTTCTTCTTCCAGTTGGGTTTGTGTGTCATTGGGCACCTCTGCTTTTATCAGCATTTTGTACCATTAACTCCAAACCCAATGTTTCTTAGTTCCAGTGGCTCGGGTCACCCACTTTATGCATAAAGTCCGATAACCCTTTCATGGAGTCTAGGTGTAACTCTCTAGTAGGGATGATGCCTAAAGAAGTTAATCAAGGGAGGGCAAGAGCCTCGCCTTCGTCAATGATAGGCTTGGCCGTTTCCTCTTGCGTATGACATTTCCTGCAGATAGGGTCTTCAATAGGGCATATTAGTAAAGGAAAATGCATGAAATGGAAAAAAAATCACTCAGAAATAAATTATGGGAGAGAAACATAAAAATATGTACTTGTTCAAAAAGGTATTCATAAATAAAATTTGTGTTCTGCCTCATCCCATCCGGTTGACAGCAACATCAATGAGCCCGAATGCCTTCAAACCATGGAGCAAAGCGCCAGGGCTCGAGAACAACTGGATTTTATTTAACCTGATGCAGACCAAAATGTGGGCTGAAGCTGCTTGAGTCGCATTGCATTTTGGACACAGGGGGCCCGTCACATGACGCTGCACACGAGTGTGTCCCCTTCGAAATCTCGTGGGAGCTGTCTGATAGCGCCAGTTGCCAACCCCAATCCGAACAGCACCAGGGCGATTTTCCGCATACCATTCATGCACAGGGGCTCTCCTCCAAAAAGAACAGATATCTTGTCTGATCCGGGGGGGCGATATTTGAAAAAGTAAGGCAAGTGCCACCTTGAGCATGAGCACTTACGGCTGCCCTCTCTGGCCAGACCATCAGCAATTTCATTGACGAAGACTCCATTAGGCTGCTCCTATCTAACTGTTAGAGCCCAACTCAGGGCTGGGTACAGGGAAGCATGCTGGTGCAACAACGATTTTAGTAAGAAATTTAATCATTGTCTTTGTTATCATAGTCGTAAAAAAATAATCATAGACAATAGAATGCCGCTCCCATGACACAGGTCCGAGGTTCGATCCTCGGGTTGGGCAAGGTTGACTCAGCCTTTCATCCCTTCAGTGGGTGGATTCACTGAGTACCAAGCATGCTTGGGAACTCAACACTGGGGATCTTACGTTAGGCTGACCACCTAACTGGGACATATGCTCCGCACCCCAGGGCCCTTGGTCATGAAAACAGATATGGGAACTGTAGGCCTTGGCCCACATGGAGTTTCGTTTAGTTTTAGACAATAGAATGTGAGAGAGAAGTTACACATGTACAAATCCCTTTCCCCGATTAAGGTAAAATAACTACTCATAATTGTAATAAACTAACCATAGTCAATTCATTACGAAGGAAAAAATGTTGTGCACTTACAATTTCGCAAGATGTGATGAAGAAAGAAAGAAGAGAGGAAATTAAATGCGCTCGTCTGTACATTAATCACTTTTCACGATTAAAGTAAGAAGATTAAACATTAATCACTGCAAATTACTTATTGATAAGGAAGTTAAATACACTCATATGATTTTACATGATTAGAATGATAAAGGTAAGCAAATTAATCACGCTTTTAATGAATCAAGTAAGATAATCATAAACATAGTAATCGTAGTGATAACTAAGTAATCAATGTCAGTGGATTGTGAGAGAATAGTTGTACATACGCTAATCACACAATTTCTATGATTAAAGTAAAAAAAGTTAAGCAATCACTGTAATTTGATTGTAAATGAGTAACAATTAATCATTTTCCGATTAAAGTAAGAAAGTTAACACTAAGTGTCAAGGGATTATGAGTGAAAGTTAATCTTTAATGATTAAGTGGAAAGAGAGTTTTAATACATTTAAAAATCAAATGAAAACAGTGCAACATAGACATGTTTTGACCATATAGATCTATTTTAATTTTATATTTATGAAAATGCCTTAAATTAACATTTCAAAGCAAATTAATTGACTTGTTAAATGTTTTTCAAACAAGAAATTAAATAAAATATATCTCCATTATAAAATCAGTGTAATTATATTTCAAGATATTAAAAAATATTACTAAAAAAAGATTTTTTAATTTTATTAAGTTTTTATGAAATAGAATCTTTTGCAAAAAGTAGCGAGTTTGATACCCGACCCAGTTGAAAACCGTCGTAGTCTAATAGCGACAAGAAAAGGAGAGAGTTAACTTATAAGTTTGATCGTGTATAAAAATAATGAATCAGTTGTTGCTCTTATTGCCATCTGAGGAAAAAAGTTGGCAACCATAACAATTAACTTGAAAACATTATATTTCTCTGCTGTTAGAAACTTCCAATTACCGATTTTGAACAGTTTTATGCAATTTTTAATATACTTCTTTTTGCCAAACAGCTTATTTATTGCATTTTGGTACTTGTCATTGCATACAATTGCTCAGATCGTAAGTTCGAATCACAATAAAGTTGTTTTAAATTATTTTCGGTACTTTTCCGTTTCGCCGACGCAAATCTCGCCAAGCGAAAATTAAGTCGCCAATTGGCGACAACGCACAGTTTACACATAAAAATTTTCTTAAATAATGTTTTAAATGTAAATTTTTAAATTTATATATTTATTTAATTGTACACGTGTTCATGCTATCCGTAGAATGATGGGTGCTAGAGCCTCTATTTATTTACTTATTATATTAGATTACAACTTATCGGGTGATGCATATTTCAAAATCTTATTCTTTTTTCTTTTAAATATTTTTTTATGTGAATTTGTTACGATTATTATTTTTAAGATATATTCTTAAAATCTGATTTTTTCTAGAGATATTTTATGAAATTATTAAATTTGTGTATATAGCAACATAGCATAAAATTATGAAATGGGAAAAAAGGAGTCGAAATAAAGTGGTTAACAGTGAAAGTCCGTCACATGTTTTGGAAATGTAGCAGTAAAAGGTTACCAGCGGAGATATTCCCTCTAGCGCCGGTTGTATCATTTTTGGCGACTTTATCGCCTGCGCCGGCGAAACGGAAAAGTACCTTATTTTCATTTTTATATGAATTTTGTTTGTCTTTTTGAAATTACTTGATTTTTATAAGATTTGGTGATAAACCGCCAAGTCATGTAAAAACTAGCTAGATGAAAAGTAACCTTAAACGCTTACACTGTTTACTTTTGTTTGCCAAATTCGACAAAACACGTAAAATGGAAACACTATTTTTCTAGTTTAAATATTGTAAAAAAGATGTTGAATATTTTTAATTTACCAAGGAATAGGGAAGATACAGCGGCACTTTTTCCATTAGAAAATGTATTGACTCTCGGTGGAATGCGAAGGAATAAATACGAAACGAACCTATGAATATAATAAGTATGTGGATGTATAGCGACATAAAAAGGAATAAAATTAATATGCGGTGAAAATGTGAACAAACAATAAAGACTAAAAAGAAACAGAGTAAATAAACAAGAAGCATTTAAGGCAGGATTCGTCATCATGTGGATTGAATCCTGCGCATATTCTTGAGGAGAAAATTCTGTCAAATGCCTTTTACGCCAAAGCAATCGCGGGGATATCGAATCCCCATTTCTTCTAATTTAGCGATCGTTTTGGCATCACTTTGATAAGCTAAAAGTTAGCCAGTACCATTTTTTTAATCTTAAACCAAAAACGTTCAGCATTTGGCAAAATCTGGTTCTTTATTGGATAAAATGGGTACAAGTGTCGTATAATCCACCATGTGAATTTCTGAACTTTTTGGCGACAGAGAAATGTTGCCAAAATGACGCAAATGTGACTTAATAAACTTTTTTCTGGGAAAAGTTTACGTATCTAAATAATAAATCTAAATTTGATAATTTGAAAGCGTAAATAAATATATTTACAATGCTAGAATTTTCTTTTAAAAAAAATAACAGCATAAATTTTGGTAATGCAAATGCAAATACAAATAAGGTAAACATAGGAACAATGATTTGAAATATGTAAATGTGAATTCTAAAAAGAATCACTACATGAATGCTATTGTAAACGAAGGAACATTCGCAAAAAAGTAAATACAAATAAAAAATACAATTTAAATATTGCCTAATAATTTCAATATATATATATATATATATATATATATATATATATATATATATATATATATATATATATATATATATATATATATATATATATATATATATATATATAAGCAGCATTTTATCAAACTTAAATAAAAATTATAAAATACTCATTGAAGTAACAATTGATTTTTAAAAAATGCTTTATTTTAGTAAAATAAATAATAGAAATGTCAATCGCAAACTAAAGAAAGAAAGATATGTCGACACAATTTTAAACAGTAACTTTAAACAATTAATATAGAGAATAAAAAAATTATTATTTATAATAATGAAAAAGAACAACACAATCTGGAATTGAAGTGTTGAAAATGTCAAAAAATCTGTACGACACGCTAAAAAATTTCCGACCAAATTTAATTCTCACAAAAATACTTAATAAAGTCTTACAAAAGAAATTATTCTTGGAAAATAGAATGAATGCTGTAAATTTCTTCGTAACGACGTAAATACTTGCCAAAATAGAATCTTCATAATTGTCATTATTCTCGAACTCTATGACGTAATAAAATTCCAGGTTTGAAGGGGGGAAAAAAAGATAACCGCCAAAATAATTACCAGATTCAGAAATTGGTATAATGGATTATATGGCGGCTGACGTATAAAATGAGTTGGACGTGCTAAGAAATAAAAAGAAAAAATTTGTTTATTACTGTAAACATTTTCAAATTATACATAAGAGAATTTATAATGCTACTTGATAAACATTTTTCCAAAATTGGTGCGCATTTGTTGTTTGACACAATCTTTTCGAGAATAACGGAATAAAAATAAAGAACAATGCGGAAATCAATAGTAGATCAGCTTTGTCTTTTCCCACTTCCCTCCTGTGCACACTATACAGAGCAGAACTAATGAAAAGCTGCAGATTGTACATCAAAGTAGTTTTTAACAAAGGTCTCACAAACAATTCACGAGCATTTCTTATCCCGCTATGATAAGAAGCGAGCTAAACATATCTTTTTTGTGCTTTATCTGCAAGCACCAAATTTTCGTCTGCTCTACCAACACAACACTTTTTTTTTCCCCAACCCCTTCCCATTTTTCATTACTCAGTAGTTCCAGGTGCTAAAATAGACTGATTGCCGCAATTTATTCGTTTGGGTACGTAGGCAAAAATAGTCTCAGATAAGAGAGATTCACTGTTCACCGGTGGGACCATTCTTGGAACGACCCCCCTGGGGATGGGGGAGAGAGCACTGGTTAAAAAAGTTGGGGGTGGTCGAGGAAAAAAAGCTTCATTTTCAGCCTTTTAGAGATTGGATCGTTAATTGAGCAATTAGTGGCGCTGATATCTCTAATCTTCAAGTGCTTTATAAATTGTGTAATTATGAGATCATATTTTATTTCTTTTGGCAAAGATCAAGAGTAGAAAGGAAAATTTACAGTTTTGCTCTGCAATTACACGCGAGTTAATTAATATCTTTACTTATGAGCTTCAGATGCTAGTAAATTTCAAAGGTTTTAAATTTTTGTAATAAAAATTGATTTTTATAATTATTTATTAACTTATAGCATAAGATAATAAATAATTATAAAAAATATTTAAACATTCTAAAAAAATGTTTAAAATTTGTAAAAAAACAAGAAAAAATCATTCTGACGATTCTAAAAATTTCTTACAAAAGTAACCAATTTAAATATGTAACACTTTAAAAAATAGAAATCATTCTAGAAATTATTTTCAAAATGTTTTACTTTCTAAAATATTTTAAAATATCTAAAGAAACATTCTAAAACATTCTAAAAAATTAAATATAAGTATTACATGAAACTTAAGACAAACACAACATATATAATTAGAAAAATAGTAAAATTTACAAATGATAACATGCTTAAAGCCAGAGGTGGCCCTTAAAGGGACCTCGATCGACCAGTAGATATTTTTGAATTATCACAGATACTAATTTTTATGATACGAAAATCTAAAAATATACTTGTTCACCCCTAATCATCAATGAAGGTGATTGCTAGAAAAATAAAAATTTAATAATAACTCCTAACCCAAAAACATCTGCTCAACCCTGCCTTAAGTCATTTAGTTGATTAAAATAAATTTCATTAAAAAAATTAAAGTTATAATTATAGAGTTTTATAAACATGCAAACATAAATAACTAAAAATTAGCCATAAAATCTTTAATATTGTTAAAAATGTATATAGATTACTAAGAGTATAAATTATTTTATGACATTAAAAATTGAATAATATAGGACAAAATTTGTTATCCTTATGAAAATTTAACATTTTAATAGAAAACAAAAAATTAATATATCTGTCTTAAAAATGATTGCTTTTTAGAAATATTTATTTTAGTAAAAGTTACTCAAAAGGTATTCTTATTTTAAATGGTATGTGATACAGTAATTTCCACGTGAATTCATGGACCATTTTTCGTGCAACTGATAAAATTATGCACCCAACAGAAATCAAAATTTCTGTAGGGTGCTATTTTAAGCAGAAATATTTCCAGAAACAATATACCGCGTTCGTCAATCTTAATTTCTTTCCAATATGTTGACAAGATAATTTGCAACATTAATCAAATCATTCAAAAACGTTCATTCCATAAACGAACTAATATAATTTCTAGTTTTATTAGCCACAAAATAGTTGCAATTGAGATTATGATGATACCACTTTATTACAATTTTCATTATTTTTAAATATCCATGACGTCAGATAATGTTTCTTCTACGTCACACACGTATTGAGACGGCGCTGTCAATATGATTTGTCGATGAATTTACTGTCAGCTTTCCAATCGCATTCTTTGAGCAGCAGCAAACAAGGCGAAGTTCACCATCGAATGTCTGAATGTCGTCGGCGATGAGAAAAAATCCATTCATGATTTTTACCAGTAGTAAAGAAGTATTTATTAATTATAAATTTTTATTTATGTTAAAGTTTTCAAAATCATGAAAATTGCCTGCCGTTTTAAATCTTTAGTGATATTGCTTCCAAAAGTGAACACATTGACAATTGAACAGAAGAAAAAGCAAAATGTAAAAAACAAGATGAAATACCCTCTTTAGAATTATTTTAAATCGGAAAAGATAATTTAAAATTTTGCTTTTATTTGTTTGTTTATTATTTTGTTTTTATTGTTGTAAATGAAATTATTTCTTGTACACAGACAAAAGCATCGGTTTTGAAAAGCCGTTTTCCATTGTTTCAAGCCATTAACACATAGACAATAGAATAGAAGTAAAAGTAAAATAAAAAAAGACGAGACAAAACATCTATTTTATCCTTCTTTTAAATCAGCAAGGACAGTTTACATTTTTCTATATTTAATTTTTTTTATAAATTATTAATCATCAAAATATCTCATTTTATAGGGACTCTATATTTAGTTGTTGTTGTCTTGTGCCAGCCAGGCTGGCAAAATGGGGTGCGCTGCTCCACTTTTTCAACTGAACCCTATTTTGGTGTGGAGTCCGACTTCCTCAGTACACACATGCCATAGGGACCCATTTATAGGGTGTGCAACCATTCACACTTCATTCATACAAGGAAGGAACAAAGACAGGATAGAGTGAGAAAGTACATCCATGCCCAAACCGAGATTCGAACCCAGGACCTCTTTATCCGCAGTCAGGCACGCTGAGCACTAGACAAGTTGGGCGGCCCTATATTTAGTGAAGTACAAGTTTGTGAATAAAAATATTATTAATGTTTTAAATATATATTAGTCCTGTTTAATAATAATTCATTACAAGTTAATAATATTTAATTTGTATTAAAAATTTTAATATAATTAATTTGAAATTAAATATTACTAAATAGGAATATTTAATTTATATATATTAAAAATATATAAAGAAAATTAATCTGTCATACTTTCCTTTTAAATTTTATTTTTAATAAATTTTATTAAAATTTATAATCGACAATTTCATACTAGTTGCTACTTATTACATTTTGATCACCCACAAAATTACCTCAACCAATATGAAGAAGCAGAAAATATAAGGCGCAGGAATCTTCGCCGGGAAGGAAAATAAAAATCGCCAAGCCATCTGTAACGTAATCCGGAGCGTTTGCGCGGCGCAATGGAGCGCTTCATTAAGGCGCGGGGTGGATCGAAAGAAATGAAAGTTATTGTGTGTGTTTACTCCCCCTCCCTGATTGGCTACCTGTAGCGAATTAATTGGCGGGGACTCAATTAAAGCGGCCGTAATGTCATTTCAGCACATTACACTGTTTATCTCATTAAGAGGTTGTGTAAAGGAACACCGCACACGCAGATCCCCGCCGCTTTTAAGCAGGGCTCCTCGTTCAGAAAAGAGCCACGAGGGAGCATTTTCTTGCGTTTGGCGGTAGTGCGTTTCCTACATCGCCAAACAGCCGTTCATTAACTGGCGATCAAAAATGTATTATTTAAGTATCGGCTTACGGAATAAATGAATTTTATTCTCGCGTTTCAAATTTCAAAATGTTTAGTTCAAAAATTATGAAATATTAATAATATAGCGAGAAAATTCTTATAATAGAATATATCATCATTCTTATTTTCTTCATTAGAATTGCTATTCGAATATTTTATATTTTATTATTTTCCATTTTTATTTTATCTTATCTAAGCGTCTTGTTTGGAAGGTAAATAATTTTGTGATTGGAAGGAAGAATATTCGATGATCGATTCATTTGAATCATTTACGTGATTATAACTCATTATCATTAATATTTTGGCAACCAATTGTTAGGTGACTATTTTAACAACATGTTAGGTGTTAATGTAAATTAACATGATAAATAATAATTTAATACAATAATGTATATTCTTTTTTTCATTTATAACCATTAATCTGGCATTCGTAAATGCACTTAAGTTAAGTTGCTTTTGGGTTCGATTCCAGTCTGAATCATGTATATTTATAGTGATTCAGAGTGCATTTTAAATAGTAGGAATTATAATTTTCATGTTGTATGAATGTGGGCCGCCCTATAAACGGGTTTGTGGTGGTATGGCGCGGGTAACGCTACTCGCCTCCGTGACTTGGTTCACAGGTGCCCGCTGGGTAACGACAAATGAGTAGCAGTTTCTGGCCTTGTTGTGGCATAAGGTTCAGTCACCCTTGTGTGCCCGCCATTGGATAGAAAAAAATCATGTGAAAAAAAAACGTAGTTGAACAGCAAATTAAATTACAGAAATGCAATGGATTATTTTTGGATTTACTATACCCTAATACGCAACTGAGGTAATGTTTTATAATTTTATTGGCTAATTGTTACTTAAATAAATTTTATTAATAAATATTAATACATAAATGCGTTTGTACAAAATAATACACTGTGACTTGAAAATTGATTTTAAAGTAGGGGGGGGGGACAATTTACCATCGGAATTTGTGGGTCGTCATTAGATGGCGTTTGTATCCATATTGAGTAGTGAGGGTCTCCGTTTAGTTTCCGCTTCATCGTCTGCATCATGAGCTGTAACTCATCCCACTTCTTAGTTTTACACACAGAAATATAAAGATTATTTGATAAAAAAAATTATTTAAAAGTACGACCAACCATTACCATTCAGTTTAAACGCCTTTATTGCGGACAGCCGAGATGGCAGCCGCCGAGCTGGCAACCGAATGGTTAGCGCTCTTGCCTTCGGTTCAACAGTTCGTGGGTTCGAGTCCCACCTTGGGCATGGATGTTTGTAGTGGTTCGGAATCCACTTAAACCGTATGTCCCGGTCTAATTAGCCCTCGTGTGCAAAAAATGACCGTTGAGCGACAAACAAACCAAACCAACCAAGATGGCAGCCGAAAGGTTACCGCTCTGGCCTTCAATTCAACAGTCCATGCGTTCGAATCCCACTTTCAGCTTGGTTCTTTGTAGTGGTTGGAGATTAGTTTAAGCCGTAGGTAACGCTCTAATTAGCCCTCGTGTGTGGAAAGTGACCGTTGAGTGACAAACAAACCAGATCTACGGAGGACTTCATTGAGATTCGGTCATGCGACTCAGTCGACATCCGAGCCTTTCAGGATTTGTTTTGTAAATTTCTACGTTTCATCAAAGGAGATATATTACAGCTCTCTTAATATTTAATGCATATACTTTCTCTAGAATGAGGATCTGCATTAGGTTTGGAACAATAAAGTTCGAACCCTCCCATATCCCTTCACTCTTTCCTCACTCTACTGAGGAATTACTTTGCTCTGAAAAGCATACCCAAGAAAACATAATTATTTATAAGACACAAATACTGTTAAGTGCGCTAAGAATCATCACGATTACCCATTTGAAGAAAAAGTTGCAAAAATTGTAACTAAATTAGTAATATTTGTATCAATTGATGCATATATAACAAATTTCAATACTAAAAGCCCTATTCAGGTCAGTAGCTCGTGGGTTCGATTCATATCTCAATCATGTATATTTGTAGTGTTTCAGAGTACATTTTAAAATCTAGGAATTATCTCTTGTATGAAATAAAGTATTATTATAGCGGCTTTTCCATTATTTCTTCATAAATAAACTCTTAAGCTTAAATTTTATTGAAGTCAGTAAAGAGACATCAAGATTTTTAAGGACAGTTGGTAAGTAGCAGAATCCTCATCGGGGAAATTGCAGTCCTGAGGTTTGGAGGATAATGAGTTTGATACCCGGCCATCAGTAAACATGTCTTCAGTATACAGGTATGGATGTACTTTTTCTCTCTCTATCTATCCTGTCTTTGTCCTTTCTGTGTATGAATGTGTTGTAAATGGTTGCCTACCCTATAAACGGGTTCCTATGACTTGTATACTGATAGAAGTCGGACTCCACACCAAATAGGGTTCAGTTGGAAAAGTGAAGCAGCGCACCCTATATTGCCAGCCTGGCTGACACACGTCAACAACAACAACAATATAGCCTCGATTCCCAAAGATTTGTATCCTGATTGTGTATAATTTTATATGATTATTCATTGTGTTCGGCATCAATTGAAAGCTCAATGTGGATGTAAGGCTTTCTGGAGGTTTTTCAAATTTTACAGAAAAATTTCTTTCAGAAGCAATTTCTAGTTAGGAATTACCCAGAAAATGCAATTATTTATTCCAGCAGATATACACAAAAAATGCACAGTTTATTTCCTATTCCTTAAGAATATCCAGTATTGAACCCAAGACCGTTCATTTCAAACAATGAAATATATAAGCTACAATGAGTATTAACATATTTGATTCATCATATACCAATTTCTAATAGTTGTATTCCTAACAACCATTTATACTTAGCATTCAATGCCACTTCGTAAAAGAAATTTGACAAAGTTTTCATTTGAAATCGAGACATTAAATATTAAGTTTTCTACTTAGAAATGAAAAACTGACATATAGTGTATAAGAGTAGGGTTTTTTTTTTGATAGAATCCTATTTTCTTTCGTGATCAGCCTCCTCCCCCGCATTTTATCGGAGCACTCACGGAAAAAATTGGCGGAAATGGATCTATAGACTGAAAGGGACTCTTCTTTTATATAAGGACCATCTCTTACTGAAAAAATATTCTTGAATGGATGAGCGGAAATTTCTGAAAATAGCCCTTCCACAACCAGAAATTTTGTGTCAGATTCGACCACCAGAAAGCTCCTCAGGACACTGAAGTATTGTGCGGTGACATATTTTCCTGCGTAACAACATTCAAACTATTCATGTTGAATAATGAAAATTAATTGTTTTACGTTTAAAAAAATCCGGCCTTTATTTGCAACTCTTTGAAATGCGAAACACCTTTATTAAGTGTTTTACAATGCGCTTTAGTAAGAATCTACCTAAGTACTCATATACCTGTTACTCCATAAATTCAAATGCTTGCAGTAGTGTTATAGTGTGTCTAAAGTAAGACGAATCTAGTATAGGTTCTTATTAATTTAATTTAATAACAATAATAATTAAATATAGTCTATAGTATATAAATAAGTATAAGTAATCATTTTATTTAATAACAATAATAATTAAAAATAGTCTATAGTAAGTAAGTATAAGTAATAATTTTATTTAATAATAGTAATAATTAAAAATAGTCTATAGTAAGTAAGTATAAGTAATAATTTTATTTAATAACAATAATAATTAAAAATAGTCTATAGTAAGTGAGTATAAGTAATGTGCTGACAGAGTCGGCCGATCTTCATTCACCACAGTAGTAAGAAACGGAATGAATTGTTTACAAAGAGGGCGCTCTCTTCAAGTTTTTCAACTCGTGCACCCTCAGTACTCTCTAATAAATTCTTTCATTCCTATTTCTTTGAAACTGAAAAAGGCCTTGAAACCTAATAACATAAAGCTATTTTTAGGCATTGCATTTTGAAAATGCTTTTCATAAACAGTAGATTCCATTTGCGTATTGCAAGGGAGAAAACCAGAAAAAACTCTCAAACACCCACTCAGATATGCATGTGCACTAATAGTAAAAGCACAACAGAAGGACAGAAGGGGATCGAGTTTGCGAGGCTTAGTGCCAGAAGCCGAGGCTTCTATAACTAATTTAGATACCTTGCAACTCGAAGATGGTAAACTCAAATCTACCATCCAACAGCCACCACCTGCTTTGGTAGATGAGCTATAGAATCATACCTTGATGAGGCGAGAAGTATCGCCGGCAACTCACTCTCTTATGTTGGCAAACAGTGCTACCTCGATTGACAGATTTGTGTACGTTACCTTACCGTCAATTCCTATAAATTTCTTTATTTACCGTCAATTCCTATATAATTCTTTACTTACCGTCAATTCCTATACATTTCTTTATTTACCGTCTATTCCTCTATCTCCCAGTTCTCAACCGGACCATCGTCGAAGGTATTCCATCGTTGGAATGTCGTCCGACACAATGGACATGATCCTTTTCAAGATCGACCCATTGCGCCGGTCCAAGATGGTACTCAAGCTTTCGCTATCTTACACCAGTTTGCTCCTTTCTTCCGCGGTCCTGGTACGGAATTGCCTCCACAGCACGAAGTGGAGGCAATCCCCCACCGCATTGTACGAGCGACATAGCTCACTCATCGGATACCTCGTTTATGAAGATATTCCGGTACACGTCCGAGTCCGCAGTTTGGTATCAAGCTCACTACTTTGAGGACAGGAAGGCAAAGCCTGCATCCCCATCGGCGGTCGCGTCCTCACAGGAAAGTTGATTCCTAAAATGATTTGTTACCGCAAAGTATACAGCTTAACAACCTGAGTATTTTAGTGTCCACTCTGTGAACGACCTCCCCGGATGATGCCTTTCTATGGACTCAACGAGTGGTGGACAGTATTCTCGTGTTGCAAGGGAGGAAACTAGGAAAACATTTACAAACCTTGATTTATTTCAATAGTTGTGCACCTAGAAATTCAACATCCTACAATTGTTTTTCAATGGTGGCTGGGATCGAACTCTGGACCTCTCGAAGAACACTTTCCTACCATGGAGAAGCCTCTTGATAAAGGTGATATTGTGGATACACTAAACTCCATGGCACGACAGCCCATGTGGGCTAAGGCCTACAGTGCCCATAACTGTTTTCTTGACCAAGGGCCCTGGGGTGCGAAGCATATGTCCCAGTTAGGTAGTCAGCCTAACGTAAGACCCCCAGTGTTTAGTTCCCAAGCATGCTTGGTACTCAGTGAATCGACCCACTGAAGGGATGAAAGGCTGAGTCAACCTTGCCCAGCCCGAGGATCGAACCTCGGACCTGTGATATTGTGGATGCAATCTTTTATAAGTATTAAATAAATACTATGTGATTCATTTGTTCTGACAACATACGAATAATAATTTTTCCCCCATGGAAAAAAAAAAAAAAAAAAAAAAAAACAGGAAGAGAAAATGTTGGACATCTTTAATTTGAAAAAACTTCTGAAAAAAAAATATTAGAAAGATATTGGTTTTTGTTTATATATATATAAAATAAAGTCAGAAAAATGAAATGAAATTCTATGAGTGTTACAGTATATTCTGTGCCACGATTTCTAGTTGGAAATCCTTTCAGATGCTCATAATGAGATTATTGTCTGGTTGTCATTTCTACACTTCCTGTCAGAGGGGCAGTCCCTCTTCCCCCCCTCCCCGTCAGAATGGAAAGTCCCTCTCTCTTCCGGAATACATCCAAATGGACGTCGGATTATTGGAACATTCTATTAGAGATTAGCAATTCGAGGTGTTGGACTTGAAAAACACAACAGAATGATAGCAGATATCTATTTTCTAAGACACTTCAGCTGAAGTCAGCAAAATAATAACTTTCCTAGTTATTTACTTCATAAAATGACTATCCGACATCTTGCTTATTGTATTTCTTAACTTCACATAAACTCGTTCTATAACTTTGGAATACGTCATTTATTTACATAGATTGATATAGTTGTTACGCTTTGTATAACCATACACAACACTGTAATTATAGAGCTAAAACTAATTTTTAAGGTTTTTAAGTTGGGTTTTGTCAGAGTATTAAGTTCTTTTGCTAAATATAACTTATTAAATATACACTAATAAATTTCCAAATACTTTTTTACTTTACCCAGACATTGAATTCAGTCACTGCCGTACATCATTAATCTGAGCGAGTTCCTAAGACACTTCCTGTACTGTTGGTGTTGTTGTTGCGTATGACACTTGGGACAGGCCAAGCTCGTTATGACTTTGGCTGGGCGATTTAAGCCAATAGAGAGCGTCTTTCGTTTGGATCAGAGCACCACGAAGGTGAAAGTACGACTTTGCTCTTTTTAAGGTGCTTCGTCATTTTGAACCACGGTAAGGTGACGAGGCCACACCTGAGCTGGCACCCTCCTCCCCCCATCCACGCCACACCAGCGGTAGAACTTTGGACGTCACCTATTAACGTGGACACGTCCCCAACCCACGGAGCTCCAGCCACCCAGTGAAGGAGAGTACACCGTGGTCACCCTCCCAACCACTGTCCGTGACCAATGATGCTTCACTTTGCTGAGCTTACGGGAAGCGGCGTGAAGCTACTGAGCCACTGGAGCTCTGTCCTGTACTGTAAGCAACACGTATGCAATGGATATAAGATTTTAGTCATGGTAATGTTCACATATACGCCAAAAATGGACACCTATACAACTATTATTTAAACGAAATGCTTTTTTGAAAATTGTCTTTTTCTTCAACTTCCTGCCATTCATCTACAGACTGGTACAACTATAACAATTGACAGATTAAATGTTATACTGTAAATCATTAAAAATGTAGTACGTAGTATATATATATATACATAGCTGCCAACTCAACTAATTTTATTGAGAAACACCTGATTTTTCATCGTTTCTCCCGATTTCCCGATAATGTAAGAAAATCTACTGATTTTTGGCAATTTCAGTGAAAAACTTAAAAGCAGCCGAAATTTTTCCACAAAGAAAACCAATTAAGTTGTTTTAGGAGCTTAAATAGTCAACAGATTGGGCACTAATATAATGACACATATATTATTATTTACATACGTTCCTCTGAGTTCTGTGTCCGGCGGGGGAGGATGACGCTGCAACCACTGGGCTACCAGGACTCCTATGAGCTGACACTCCTATAAACAACATTCAGAGCAGACACCAGGTGCCTATTTACATAAACAGTTCAATTAGGAGGAATATTACTAGTTATTAGTAATTCAATTAGGAAAATAGGTCCTTCAAACAAAGTATTTGTCGCTGAATTAATTAAATTGATTTAATTATGTATTTTATGTTTTTATGTAATTTTATGTGTTTAATGCTTATAAAAATTGTATCAGTATGGTAAAATTTTCCCTTGACACAGGTCGGAGGTTCGATCCTCGGGCTGGGCAAGGTTGACTCAGCCTTTCATCCCTTCAGTGGGTCGATTAAATGAGTATCAAGCATTCTTGGGAACTAAACACTGGGGGGTCTTACGTTAGGCTGACCACCTAACTGGGAGATATGCTTCGCACCCCAGGGCTCTCGGTCAAGAAAACCGTTAGGGCACTGTAGGCCTTGGCCCACATGGGCTGTCGTGCCATGGAGTTTAGTTTAATTTAGTTGTAAAATTTGCCCTTAAAATATTGGGTATATAAAAAAAATGAATATTGGGACATAAACGTTGATGTGTTTATTTTTTAACATGTAGTATATTGTTTAGTCTTTCATGGTTCTTTCATAAGATTGATCAATATTTTATTAAAAAATTAAGATTAACACAAAATATGTTGTCGTGTGCCAACCAGGCTGGCAACATGGGGTGCGCTGCTCCACTTTTCCAACTGAACCCTATTTTGGTGTGGAGTCCGACTTCCTCAGTACACACATGCCATAGGGACCCGTTTATAGGGTAGGCAACCATTCACAACCCATTCATACAAGGAAGGGCTAAAGACAGGATAGATAGAAAGAGAAAAAGTACATCCATGCCCGAACCAAGATTCAAACCCAGGACCTCCTTGTCCGCAGTCAGGTACGCTGACATTAGACAAGTTGGGCGGCTAACAACACAAAATATGTTTAACATAAATCATTCTCAGAGTGTATAATCTAAAGGGTATAATTGTCTTTTTGCGGTACTGCCTTTTTAATTATTCTGTTTCAAGCAAAAATGTCGCTAACAGTGTTTCCTGATTTTTTCTCTTAAAATCAGTAGAATCTACTGATTTTCTTTCCTACAAGGTTTGCAGGTATGGATATATATATATATATATATATATATATATATATATATATATATATATATATATATATATATATATATATATATATATATATATATATATTATATATATATGTATATATATATATATGTATGTATATATATATATATATATATATATATATATATATATATATATATATATATATATATATATATATATATATATATATATATATATATATATATTTATATATGTATATATATATATATATATGTATGTATATATATATATGTATATATATATATATATATATATATATATATATATATATATATATATATATATATATATATGTATATATATATATATATATATGTATATATATATATATATATATATATATATATATATATATATATATATATATATATATATATATATATATATATATTCCTGGACATATATACAATTGCTGTAACTAAATGAATGCAAGTACGTAATGAGATCATGAATGTGAAGACATGAACCATGCTTACGCAACTGTTGCGAGCAGCAGGATGTCTTGGCCCAAGATAGAAGGCTTAATAGCGCCGAGTTGAGGAGGGTCTCCTGCGAATCTAAATAGAACTCATCAAGAACGCAGGAATCTTTTGTCAGATCTCAGAAATTAGCGCGCTTTGAGTCTAACAACCCGTAAAATGCGAGGAATAAAAGAAAAAAAGGAGACACTCGTTGCTTCCTTTGTTCAAACTGTTGCATTCTGGGTGACGTGTGGGATTGCAATGTTTCCAGACGTCGGGAACAATGGCCGGCGAATTCTAAAGGGGCTTCTCATCCCCAGTCGAGGGCAATTAAGAAGTCGGACACACGCGGATCTGAGGGAATTATAAATGACTGCTCGTGTTGCCATGGTGAAATGAATAATTTATTTGAGCGAAATTGCATAACTTTCTAATATCTTCCAGTTTTTGTAAAATACAAAATTTTATTCATTCAACTTGAGTTATGAAGAGCGATCAATTGAGAAGATTATCTATTTGTGTTTTTTAATTTATCCGTATTTATACATGTAGCGAAACTTTCAACATTACTTACTTAACATATCTGTATTTAATGTGTCGCCATCATTGTTTTCACTTTCTAATGAGAGAACTCGTTTTATGAAGACAAATGGGTGCGAATATCACTCATTTTTAATCCATTCGGCACAGAAATTTTGAATAAATCATCTGCTCATTTCAACATTTTTACTTTTTTAAAACTGATTTCATAACATTATGAATGGCAACAGTGGTATTAGCATACTTTTTTATCCAAATCATCAATTCCGTATTTCAACTGGACAGGGTGCTCCGTGGCTGAGTGGTCAAAGTATCACTCCACTAATCGCTTGAGAGCGTAGGAGTGTGGGTTCGATTCCCACCGTGGCCCTGGGTGTTTTCTTCGTTATTCTTCTGTGGTTGTACATCTGTCATTGTCCTATTATCCTATTTGTCCTATTATCGACGAAGATCTACAAGCGGATCTCAAGAATCAAGCATACAAGTCTGAATATATGTAATGTAATAAAAAAAAATGAAACTGGACAGTATTCTAGCTTTACTGCTTCATTAAAGATATCGGATTGTTACTGCTGGTTTAAAAAAAATCATTGTCACTTCATCAGTTTAAACCTAATAGACATAGATAGACATACACAATGGAATGTCTATGTCTATTAGGATAGACATTCCATTGTGTTCTGTTCTGTACCTTGGGTTATCAGGTATAGCTCCATCACGTAATACATCTGGTGTGACAGAATTGTCACGAAATTTGATAACAAAATTGAAATTCAATAGGTCTCTCATATTATCTGCTAATACCGTTTATTTAGCAGGGATAGAGGAACTGGTTGCAAATTCCTCGCTGCAAATGGTACTGAGATTTTTACATCTGGTGTTAAAAGGCTAACACTGGACCTAGGCATAAGATGCCCATTTCTGGGGTCATTCATTATTGCCAAATTTAACCAAGCAATTATAGGTGCTGATTTTCTCCAAAATTTTCTTTTAATAATAGATATACATAACGGAGAATTAATTAATAGAGTAACGAACCTTTCAACAAAAATTAATAATTTGACAGAAATATAACATCAACAACAAAACGTTTACAAAGTTTTCACTATGGGAGATGACATGAGTTAAATACTGCAGTAAAACTGTGAAAATAGTAATATCCTAACACTTCAAATAACATTGGTAAAAATACAAATTAATTATCTTCATGATGGTCACAGCAGGCGATATAAGTAGTTTATAACACAAATATGCAAGCAATATCATTAAGTTTAAGGAGAAGAGTATAAAAAAGAGCAAATAACTGGGACAGATTTTCAATAAGTTCTAGTAACTCCCTCGTGCTTTAACTGTCCTTTAATGCAACATCGTAATACCAAAGGATTGCATTGTCTACACGCAGATAGTTAAGATTACATATGTATGAATGCTGTCCTATTGAACATTTAACATTTGCTGTAGGTGATAAACTGTAGAATATTTTAAGTATTACAGATTACAGTATGCTGGTTCAGTTAGTATTTTGCAGCAGCTCAGTTTGTGCACTGTAGTTACCACGATTAAGAAAATTATTGAACAAAAATATAATTGCAATACAATAAACAATAAAAAGGCTTAAAAAAGTGAATAAAATATATTGCAAAAATATTTTACAGACACTTTAACATTACCATAAATAATAATGAACATATATTGCACTAAAATTGCTAAATAGGGTATTTCTGAAGACTCAAAGCAAACTTGAATATAAACCCCCAGTTTTATATATAGTGGTTAGATAGAGGGAAGTGTTATATCACGTGACGTACCATGTGAAGATTGTATTAGAAAAAGAGCAAATAAATACTAATAGAGTTAAGTTTAAATATGCACGAATGGTATCTTATTGAACATTTAACACTTGCTGTTGGTAATAAACAGTAGAATATTTAAAGTATTACAGATGCAATCTGTTGATTCAGTTAATATTTTGTAGCAAATAACAGAATATTTGGAGACCTTTCATTTCAATAAAACTCTGGTCGCCCTGGTCACCAGACCATACATTTCATAAAACCACGTTAAAAATTTCATATGATTCAATATTTTCCTTTAAGTGTAAAGTATTAGGTCGGAAGGATATAAATCCAAATGTCGAACTTGTCACATGACAGTTTATTCAAAATGACGAGGTGGTTGTCTGGGTTGGATGCTCGGAATTATGCTTAAGTATATTATGTCCTAAATAGAAATTTTTCGCCAAACCTGCCATTCTTTTTGATTATAGTGCTTTTGGTTTTCTCTTTGGTGCTGCTAATTAAAATTTTTATTGCAGTTTTCGATTTTTTTGTTGACAAATTTGGTTTTTTTTTTATCGTGTTTTGCAACATTTTTGTGTCAATTATACGGTTTTTTTAAGTGGCAACAGCGTTAGAATAGCTTGAAGACAAAAGAAAGTTGCTAAGATCATCAAGCCGAGCTGGCAGCCGAATGGTTAGCGCTCTTGCCTTCGGTTCAACAGTTCGTGGGTTCGAATCCCACCTTGGGCATGGATGTTTGTAGTGGTTCGGAATCCACTTTAAGCCGTAAGTCCCGGTCTAATTAGCCCTCGTGTGCAAAAAATGACCGTTGAGCGACAAACAAACAAACAATATCATCAATAAGGGGATATACCCTATTTGTTCCTCTCTGTTAGCAGAATTATTCAGCCGGAAAGTAAGAGTATTGCATAACTTCTACTCTCTTACGAAGTTATTGAAAATAACAATGTGCAATGGTAAAAAGATTATCTATTTTGTGGGTGATTCTCTGATTTACTGTTTTCCAGTATGATCGCCAATTCATACTTTACAGAAAATTAATAGTTTTGTTGTTAAAAGAAACCTTTTGACTGCAACGACTCATTAGTAATGGACTTCAATTTAAAAATAAAAGTTGGATCCTCTTGATAAAAGTTTATAATCGGGTACCTCTCGATTCTTTGGTGATTTTTTTGATGTTAAGATAGGTGTTAAGATTTGACCAACCAGATGGGCCGCTACACAAAACCTATACTGAGATAAGTTTTTTCTTTAAATGTTTAAAGGTAATTTTTACTTTAAATGTTCTTGTTATTCTATTACAAATCTAAGTTGCCTAATTAAAACTTTTCGTTAATTTGACTATTACGTGAGTTGTGTTTTGTATCGCCATCAGGGGTTACGCCTCACTTTTTCTTTAGAATTTCATCTTTCAATCAAAAGAGAAATTGCTCAGCGTTCTTTGGAAGGGGGCCGGATTTATGTCCCAACAAAGCTCCCGAAAACTCGCAATTTCAAAACCTGTCAAGTTTTAAAATGAAATCTGAAATGAAGGCATCACGGTAAAAGTAAAATTGGTTGGAGAAAAGAAGTAAAAAAAAAAAAGGGAAAACGCGTAGGGGAAAGTAGGGGAAAACACACAGGGAAAGTTCCTTTCTTTACAATGGCGAAAACAAAAATTCCTAAGCAGTCAGCGAAAAATCTCGGACCAACCCATACTTAACCCTAAACAAGGCCTATTTTAAAATTCCCCTTTTTCGGGTCCCTGTTGCCATTCCTGATATCACAAAAAGTGAAATAAAAAATAAAAAACGAAGTCCTGTATTGATACTATCGCTTGCAGCAGTGGAAAGAGGGGAAAAAGGAAAAGAGCACATGAGTTTAAATAAAAGCGCTATCTGATGTCAGGTCTGAAAGTTTTTATTTTATTTATTTATTTTCTTTCCTTTCTTTTGTAATTTCGTCCTCATTCAACAGGAGATATTCCGGAGCACTGGGTGCTAAAATGGAAACTTTCATTTCGTCAATTTTCACTGGTCAGTCTTGGAAATTCAAAACTATTTTTTATCTGGAAAACCTTTAAAAAGTAAAAAAATAACGATTATGAAAATAAGTAAAATAATAAAAAGAGTTATATTACGCTAACACTTGTGATTAGATGAAAATTTTACTTAAAGAGACAATTCTTCTATTGTTGAATTACGTTTCTGATGTTAGCGTCTTTTGGTAAACTTTACAGTTAAGTTCAAGTTACAAAGTTAACGCTTAGGTTCCTAATTTTACAAACTTTCATTTTACAACAGTGGAAAGGACTTTTGTTTGTACGAAAGCATAGGCTTCTCAACATCACGATCTTAATAAATTCAAGTATCGAACTAACTACATTCCAAACGTGAGAAGGAAGTTTTACTCCAACTAATTTATTGTTGATTATTAACTAGGATTCGAACTTACTTATTTTTTAAAAAAGTATAAACTAAATAATTCATCTTTATTATAAAAATGTTTGAACAAGAAAATTATATTTAGGGTCTAATTATGTAATTTTATTTTATGTATTTCCACTAGCATCAAAACTAAGAGTCAAATTGAGCACTCTAAAACAATTCTGAATGAAAAAAAGTTTTTAAATAGGTTAAACCAAACTAAACTCCATGGCACGACAGCCCATGTGGGCCAAGGCCTACAGTGCCCATAACTGTTTTCATGACCGAGGGCCCTAGGGTGCGAAGCATATGTCCCAGTTAGGTGGTCAGCCTAAAGTAAGACCCACAGTGTTTAATTCCCAAGCATGCTTGGTACTCAGTGAATCGACCCACTAAAGGGATGAAAGGCTGAGTCAACCTTGCCCAGCACGAGGACCGAACCTCGGACCTGTGTCATGGGAGCGTAAAACGCTACCACTAATTTAAATAGGTTATTATATATAATTACTTCTCTAAAGCCTAAACCTGCAGCCAGATAGACAATTTATGATGCCTTCAATGCCCATACCCGTTTTTCTAGGGTATAGGTGTAGGGTATATGTCCCGCTTAGATGGATAGTCTAACGCGAAACCACCAGAGTTTAGTTTTCAAGCATGCTTGGTACTCAGTTTTATTCAACAACTGAAGGGATGAAAGGCTGAAACGACCTTTCTCAACTCCAGGACCGAACGTCAGACCTGTGCCTTGTAATCGCGGAATGCTGCTATTAAGCCACCGGGGTTATGCTAATTATTTCATTTTTCTTAATTTTTAAATGCGAAATCAATTTTTCTACGTTGAAATGCTTGATTTTACTTTCTTTTCATTTAAAAAAGAAGTCTTTATTTACGCGAAAATCTACTTTACACAGAACAAATTCTTTGCAATTCACTAACATTGAAAATATTTTGTATTCGGGAAACAGAATTCAAAAGCATTCCCCTTATCATAACACACATGAGTAAGGATTAAATATTTTTATTTAAGAAACTTTGCTCGATAATAAGTCACAACGTTTCAATGATTAAAAAAAACATTCGTTTGCATAAAGATTTCAATAGAGAGAATGAAAAAAAAATAGTTACGCTATATTTCATTTATATATATATATTTATATGTGTGTGTGTAAGTATGAATGTATATATAAAGAGAAACATCATTTTATACATCTTATATACCAAGAGACATATTTCAATTTATGTAATATTCCTTCTCATACTTTTGACTGATTACTGAGAAATTTCGCAAAAAATACAAACGTGGAAACAATATAAAATTAAATGCAAAAAACTTTTTTTAGTATATTATATCAGGTATAAAGTTCTGAATGTACAAGAATTCTATTTTTTCTTAGGTAGAACTTTTTGATGCACTTACCAAAAGTACAAATTCAATTTTTCCATATTCTGATTTATGGAAGAATTCACTGTTACAAAAATTACGACTAGAACACCACTTACCTGACAACAACAGTCATTCTAATACTATATTTAAATGCTAAAGACGTTTTTTATAACCCTGTTTAAAGAAATGATTGTTTTTTGTATTCCTGTTTAAAGAATGGGTAACGATGTTTAAACAGCTGCTTGTTTTTTATATTCCTGTTTAATAAATCGTCAATTTTTTAAATTAATTTTACACATATCAGATATTTATACTCAGTGAGGAAATCGTTAAGTTCTGAGTATCCTCATTTGATTTTTTAAAGTTTAAATTCAAAAGGGATTTAAATATCATAGTAACGCTGATGAGGCAGAAAAATGCTTAAAATCTAAATATCTTCAAACTATAAATTTTAAAGTGAGGTCATATGAGCCTCAGGAAAATAAAGAAATGTTTCCCAATTTATCTATTTATCTGGCCTAAAATGATTTTATCGGCATTAGCTTCTCCCGGAAAAAGAATGACCGCATCAGATATATCATTGAAGGTTTTCTTTCAGGGGAACGATAAGGGGGGGGGGAGAAGATTGGATATTAAT